>ML788083.1:319295-377652 GCA_009831015.1 Picea engelmannii
ATTTGACAAACAAAAATACTAAAGAGATAACATTTTAGTCACCAGTTGATCCTATAAATTATAGGGTTATAACACGTCCAGCCATTGAAACTTATCGCGCTAACAATTCAACAATTCATGAGAATATGCACCATTTTGATTCAATATACACATCAAAATTATCACTCTCGGTTTCCTAGTTTTATCACCACGACAATTCTAGATAAGACCTAAGTCTCGAAAACATAGATGTGCAGTGCCTTCCGATATACACTTGTGCAATAAGGTGGTTTGTCGAAACCACTTTCGCCAAGACACGGTATCATGTGTCTCAACATGTCAAATCCACCACTCGTGGAGCGGGCGACAGCTTATTCAGATCACCATGCTTCACTCGTTTGGTACTTCACAGCCATGTGACGTCAACTGAACGCCGCCATGTAACGAACTCAAAAGCTAATCATTCGAAATGGATTGGCCGAGCATGGAAACCCAACGCTCTTGTACGTAATCTGTCTGTGCTTCATAAATGGAATTCTATAATTACCACTCCCCAAGTATGAAGATATCTACACATCCATAACCGAAGTAATCTCCAAACTGCTTGACTTTCTACTCTCTGTAAAAAAAGATTTCGGTATCCACAACCTGAGATACATGGACAAGGCTAAGTCGAGTGAGACTAGTTATTCGAGAAACATGCTAGGCTTTCCCGCAAATAAGGAGGAAAGGGTCCTTGCACACATCCTAGCAACTACGTTTCACACAGAGCCGGCTATAGACTCGTAGTTGCAAGTTAGGTTGAATCCCACTACGAAGGATTTAGTCATCAACAGGCCAGTCGCTAAGAAGAAATGGAGCAAGTGGCATAAGAAGGAGGAATCTACAGTTGAAGCGGTCGAAAGTGTTGGAGAGAATCAACCGGTCTGGTTGGATTCTTCCTTAAAGGCAAAGATCGCTAAGCTGAAGTAAGTTTTCAACTAAAAATAAGCATGTCTCAGTGAATTTTGAACAGCCGGTAACGGAGGTAAAGAGTACCAGAGATGATAGGCATGTTCTTTAAACGACCCTTTTCACAACAGGCTAACTGTTGTCATACCCCTTTTGTAATTTTGTGATTAATACGACTATATAAATACAGAAACAGATTTTAGACTATTTTATTACAATTTCTATCTGGTGATGTTATGAATCTTCTCTTCTTTTATGATAAGTTTTTCTTGTAATCTTATATTTTATTTTCATCTGTCTAAATTGGAGGAAATTAAAACTCAAAAATCTTTTTAAATAATTCTTCGATGCGGTTGTGTGTTTGTTTTTCTTTTATTATTATGCAATTTAAACTCAGACTCATCGCCTTCCAAGCGACTTCGCGCGCACTAAACTTTGACTTGTTCATTTATATTTATCGTGCATAGCGATATCACAAGGTAAAACATTTTTCCACGCACCTAAATCTATTGTTCATTTCTTCTTCGTCACACTGACAACTTACGCACACTACTCTTGCTTTGTGCATCAATATACACTACGCATAGTTTTTGGTAACGCGCACCGATATTCCACATGCATTTAGTCCTATGCATGCACCATGTCAAGTTTATCATATTCCATAGCACCCAATTATCTGCGCACACTACTGAATACACCATCACAAAACAACTTATACTCATACTTATGTGTGTACCAACAAAACTCCTCTGTGTTAAGCAATACTTGCGCACCCCATGTGCACATTACTATGTGTGTGTTCACCGTGCAAGGCTAAATTCAGTGTGTGCATCCACACATAATGATCTTCCACGCGGTGCCACAATTTACCGCACACACTGGCACACCAACGTTTTTCTGCGCGGTGCCAAAATTTACTGCGTCCACCAACACGCCAACCTTTTTCATGGATACTCTGTGACTCCAATTTTTGGTCACCTCGAAGTTACTCTTCTGTGAATATTCGCTTCAACTGAACCCCTCTGGCCCATCCAAGCTCAGTGTTGAACTGAAGCTCTGATACCAATCTGTAACGTTCCCCCGACCACACGTAGGTCGGGGTACGCCACTCCAGAGCAACCTCTCATGCTCTGACACCAGTCGGTAACATTCCCAGCCTTTAAAGGCGGACCATGCTACTCTACGGAACTTTTTCGTTCCCTTACTGTGAAACATACGGTAACATACCCAGTAGTCAACTGAGCTATGCCACATAAATTTACTCTTTAAACTGCATGCATCTAAAACATATACATACAACACTCTTGCGGAAGCTTTACATATAAACATAACAAAAAATTACTTTATGTAACATACGGATTTTATACTAAAATAATAGTAACTACAGATATGCAGCATCTACAGGGAATTACCCATAAACATACAGGCAATTATAATCACATATATGATAAACTGTAACATAGGCATGTAAATAACAAAGCAGCATATCATTTTATCATACAATTGGTACGTATCTTAGAAATATTGTCACCAACTACGTACAGACCGTCCACAAACCTCCCAGCCATATACTACATTGTTCATCACTCTCAACAGTGAGTCACCCCCGAGCTGGGATTGAACTCCACCGAAGAAAAGGGTTCCTATCCAGGATAAGGCTCATGGGCAATAGGAAAGACTCTGTCTCGGGTGCTCACTCAACTAACGGCCTACAACCTCTCATTCCACACATGCCTGTCCCACCCAAGGAAGTGTGCCCCTTCTCTGCTCAACAATCCCTCGACTGCCCCACTTCCCTTCCAAGGCTTCAGCAACAGGCCAGACCAGAAGTCTCAGAGCATTGTAGCTATAGTTTAGCACCTTCGGGAATCAATCCCCAACAATTCTCTCACTCAGATAATTTCTCACAGACCTGACAACCCACTTCTTCAATCCCGCTCCAAACTAACCAAGTACACCAACCGAAAAGGGTTATGGGAACAGGCTCTGGAATGGTGAAATGGATGTCTCAAGGATAACAAAATGATTGAGTGAAAATGGTCATGGAATCATTGACTAGATAATTGAGTGTGGAAAGAATCACTGTGAACTCTTCATGGAAGTCATTGTGCAAATAATGATGGTTGGGCCGCTGGTAAGGTATCCCATGAAAAGTCACCAAATGAGATAAGTTCCCCAACGATATGAATGCATTTCCCCAACTTGACACTTGTCATATCGGAAGTAACTTTGTTCCACTTGTCCCCAACTTTAGAACTTAGGATAAAATAATTATCCATATGCTATTCTTTAGGAAATATTAATATAATATTCCCTTGACATTTGGCCCTCCCTTTCCCTAACTGGTGAAGTTCAATCCCCCATCTCTTTTATCATGGTCGTTCTGTGCGCAACGATGTATTTTATATTAATCATGAGTCATGTACAAAGTAGGCACATTGCCCTTTGACATCTAGGCGTTCCGGCCTAGTATCAAAACATAAGCCTCCCATCTTATAATAATCGGCTCACCAGCCTATAACACATATCATATACATGAGGCTCGTTGTCCTCCATACTGCGCGCACCTTAGTTACTGCGCGCAGTATCCTGGAATGTGCATATTACATCATTTTACTACGCAGTTCATGCACACACTGTGCCACATGACTTGCATTACCAAATGAGGTCAAAACAGCTCACCAGCTTAAGTACATTTATATTACATTTACAATTGGGTTCGGCCAAGGGATATTACACAAAACCTGTCATGTATGCTAACTTCGACATTGTAGGGGAACTCAATAATTTATATGTCAAGATCCCACTCCTGCAGGCTTTGAAAGACATTCCAATATATGCAGAGACGATCAAGGAACTATGTGGGAGGAAGCCTGTTAGGAAAATTAAAAATTCATCATCAACAATTCATGTAGTAGGATCCTTGTCTAATATAATTCTGGGTAGATAAGAACCGGTCAAATATGCAGATCCAGGGAACCCCATAGTAACAGTTCAGATCCAGGGTTGTTCTTTTCCAAATACACTAGTTGATTTGGGGGTGGCCATCAATATCCTGACTATGGAAACCTGCAACACCCTAGGTTTTGACTCCTTCGAACCCACCCCAATTATGTTACAATTGGCTGATCGATCAGTGGTTAGACCATTCGGCACACTACATGATATAGAAATCTCAGTCGACTCTTGGGAATATCTAGCGGATTTCCTCATCATCAACCCAAGAAGTGGACTTGAAGGGCATCCATTGATATTGGGCAGACCATGGCTCGCAATAGCTGATGCGTACATAGGATGTTGAACGGGTAATATGACAATTCCTAGAGGAGGTGTCACAAAAAACCTCATCTTATATCCTCTAGCCAAGCTAATCCCGACTTTCATATATCCAAAATTTCCACCACCACGATATACCGAAAAGGATCTACGAGCCCCTCTCATGCTCGAAGAAGCTCTTAGACTCGAGAACCAATTGGAGGATGACGTAATCAGTGGGTTTATTAACAGCCCAACCATCGTGGGTAACCCAATGTGCCAGATGCTCCAAGTTGTTCTAGACTGTGAAGCACAGGGAGACTCGCTGGAATATTTAATGGAACAACAAATCCCGACTACCATCCTCCATGACATCAAATCCATTGAGATTACACCAGGGAAGTCTCTGAACATTAATGCCAATTTATACAAGCAACAACAACAAAAGCTAATTCAAGTCCTTTATAAATACCAGCAAGCTTTTTCCTGGGAGTATTCTAACATGAAAGGTATTGATCCGCAACTCTGCACACACCACATTTACATTGAGAAATATGCCCAACCTATCCGACAACTGCAGAGAAGATTGAATCCCCACCTCAGAGATATTGTTAAAGAAGAATTACAAAACATGTTGGACGTAGATTTTATATATCCTATCTCAGATAGTCGGTGGTCTCCCCATTAGTCATCGTCCCCAATAAAAATGGGAAATGGTGAATCTATGTCGACTATAGGGAACTTAACAAAGCCACTCAAAATGACCACTTCCCCTTACCTTTCATCGATCAGGTCCTGGATACTTTGGCAGGGAAGAAGTTCTTTTCTTTCCTAGACGGTTTTAGTGGCTACAATCAGATCCAGATTTCCCTAGAAGATCAAGATAAAACTACATTCACATGCCCCTGGGTACCTTTTCATATAGATTATTTCCCTTTGGACTATGTAACGCTCTAGCCACATTCCAAAGGGCCATCCTGAGCATATTCAATGATCCGATCAATGAAGGGCTTGAATTTTACATGGATGACTTCACTCCTTATGGTGACGACTTCGATCAAGCACTGAATTATCTGGAGAAGGTACTAGAATGGTGCATTTCTACCAGGTTATGTTTAAGCCATGAAAAATTCCACATGATGATGATGGAAGGCTTGGTACTAGGGAATTATATTTCTGTAGATGGAATTAGAGTAGATCCAACAAAAATAGAGGTCATCCTTAATCTACCTACACCACGCACACAAGATGAGGTACATAGTTTCCTTGGTGCTTCAAGATACTATCACAGATTTATGGAAAATTTTACAAGAACTGTTTCACCTTTACATGCTTTGAATGGTAATGTGGAGTTTCAGTAGTCTGACAAGTGTGACGTGGAATTTGTAGGACTCAAGAAGTTGATCTCGACAACACCGGTATTGAGAGGACCAAATTGGAAAATACCATTTCACATCTCCACCGATGCATCAGATATTGCCATAGGCGATGTCCTTGGACATGAAGAAGACAAGAAACCCTATGCTATTTATTTTATTAGCAAGAATCTTACTTCAGCTGAACTTAATTATACAGTAAAACAAAAATAATTTTTAGTTGTTATACATGCCATCAATAAATTTTGTGCTTATATAATAGGCTATCCAGTTATTCTGTATACTGATCATTCTGCTATTAGATATCTATCTAATAAACTGATTACTAATGGACGGTTCACTGGGTGGTTATTACTATTGCAAGAATTTGACATCACCATCAAAGATCAACCCGAGAGAGAAAATATTGTCGCAAACTTCCTATCCCACATACCCAAAACAGATGACTCCTTAACAGTTGAAGACCAATTTCCAGATGAGCATTTGTTTTTCGTCACCACAAAGCCACCTTGGTACGTTGATGTGGCAAATTGTCTAGCAGCGGGAAAATTACCGGCACATCTATCATCAAGGGAAAGAAAACGGATCGTCCAGCGTAGCGCATGATTCACTTGGATCGGTGGATATCTCTTCCACACATGAGATGATCTCCAGATCTGCAGATGCGTATGAGATGACGAAATCTACGACATACTGAAGGCAGGACATGGCGAGCCCTGTGGTGGGCATTTTGCAAACCGCAGGACTAGACAAAAATTTTTACAGATGGGCTACTACTGGCCCTCAATATTTAGAGATGCAAAGAAATACATCCAGACCTGCGACAGTTCTCAGGGGATGGGAAAACCAGGTCAGGCTGATGACATTCCCTTGAAATCACAAGTAGTCGCTGAACCATTTGAGAGATGAGCACTAGACGTTTTTGGTCCCTTCAATCCAAAGTCAAATCAGAAGGCCTATATTCTAGTTGCAACGGACTACATGACCAAATGGGTAGAGGCAGAATCCTTACCAAATGCAACAGAATAAGTTGTCATCAAATTTCTTTTTAAATTATTTGTACGCTATGGACTACCCAGGGAAGTAATCATTGGTGGGGGGTCACAATTTACAGCTCATATAATCACCACCACCCTGGACAATTATTACATTAAGCACAGAGTTACTTCTCCATGCCATCCACAGGAAAACGGGCAAGTAGAAAGCACCAATAAGGTCCTGGAGGCAATCCTGACAAAAACTGTCTCAACAAACCGACAGAATTGGGCTACTGAGCTCCCAAATGCCTTATGGGCTTATCTCTCAACATGGCGTAACACCACTAGCTACTCTCCTTATTACCTAGACTATGGTAAAGAACCCATCTTCCGAATCGAGTTTGAGATCAAGACCCTAAGGATGGCCTAGGAAATTGGACTGGATCTAACAGAAGCACATAAACAGTGCCTTCAATGACTCAATGAGTTGGATGAAGCACGCATGTCTACTGTGGAGCGCACAGCCGTTATTCAGCAACAGAGAGTGACCTGGCATGACAAACATATCAAGAAGAAATCATTCAAGAAAGGTGATTAGGCGCTTCTCTATGATTCCAGATTTCAGGATTTTTCGAGAAAATTACAGACATGGCTGGGACCATATGAAATTAATGAAGTCCATGATAATGGCACGGTCACTTTAAGCACCATCGACGGGTCTGGATCTCCATTTTTGGTCAATGGACACCAGCTACAACTTTACCATCAACCGCCTTCAAAAGAATCTTTTTACCAGGAGGTAAGTAAGGACCCTACCATTCAGATTTTGGCTGGCTGGGAAGGTAACCTAGTCACTCCAACTCCATAAATGATGAATTTTGTTGACATTGTACATACTGTATATAGTTTTTTTAGATCTAATTGAGTTTTTATTTTACTTTTTTTAGTTTTATGAAAGTCACTTTGGAAAATAAAAACTAGGGAAGATGACTACAATGTACACAATTAGCACTATTTTATGTTCCCTACTCTTGCTTTATCTTATCACATGGACCCTGTCTTTCACAGAAAAATGAATATGTCATGTTCCGCAGTAGTGATCAGGCAACCATAATGAACTCATGACATCAATAGACCATCCAATACTTAATTCTGAAATAAACTGACCCATAATAATTGAATGAATTTAGTTGATGACTAATCAAACTTAGATTCAACAAAAATATATTTCCATGGGAAGTTTCCAAAATCACCTATTCAGATGGTTAAACATAAATAAATATTACCAATTGTCGTTCCCTTCGAAGGATTGTCCCTTTGAGTATTGTTGTTGTTCATTTGAATGAAACAACTGTCATTCCCTTCACGCGATTGGTGTCCCTTTGAGTATCGTTGTTGTTCATTTGAACGGAACAACTGTCGTTCCCTTCGCACGATTGTTGTTCCTTTGGATATCATTGTTGTTCATTTGAACACAACAACTGTCATTCCCTTCATGTGATTGTTGTTCCTTCATCTCAAGTCGCACTGTGCATTCTAAAAAGGAACGGTTGTTCTTCCTTCTGCGTTTTGTTTCCTCATTATCGTTCATTTCCTTCATGATGTTAAAACGTTAGCCATTCCTTTGGGGTACGACTTTCACTAAGCTATTTTCACCAACATTATTATCATCGCAATGATCTGTCATTATTTTGTGGACTATCTTTTATACCTTATCAAATTTCTTTCGGATTAATTTCTTCAAAATATCTTAAATCCCGTTCATAATCTGTAACCACCATAATTCATTTGTTTTTCCTATATACATACAAATATACTTGAATGATAATTCACCTTCATATTATAATAAGGAGTCTTAAGAAAACTTTTTACTTGGAATCCTTACACTTATTTACGCCATCCCTTACTCTTAAGGAGTAGATGAGCCTCCCTTAATAGAGTTCTAAAAAAATATGATGAAAAAATAAAAAATAAAAAGTAAATATAAGTAATAAACGTTTCCCACAAAGAATAGGGGGTCTCATCACGAGCCAACCTACCATGATCATAGAATAATAGCATAAGTGACATTCCCACTATGGATACCACACCAGGGTAATGGCCTTTGACATTTTTTTTCTGTCAAAGGACAAGGGGTCTCATCACGAGTTGGCTTGTTCACTTAAGTTACAATATAGTGAGTGGCATTATCATCATCTAGATACCAAACCAGAATAGTGGTCTTGTCAAGAAACGAATATTCAAATATTTATTAAGGATACAGGCTCATCTATGGGTTAAAAGGTAACCCTGTCGAGGCTATGGATGCCTACTAGCAGCAGTGGCTCTGCCTGTGGTATGGAAGTTTACCTTAAAAACACCAGGTTTCTATGTGTCTCTAGATTTCCTTTAATCAATAACAAGGCTATCATTTCGGTTATATTCAATAACTCGAGAAAAGTAACAACATTATGATATGTGGAATATTTTTAAATGAACAGACTTAATTTATTCGGCTAATTTTTTCTTAAAACATTTTTGAACATAGGTACAAAAATTCGAATTTCCCACAAAATAGGACTATCGTTTATGATTACCATTAAAAAATGTTTTTTTGAAAATTATACATGATTGGTCTCCACTGGCAGCGACAACGTCATTATTACCTCTCACCGGAAATACTTGCACTCATTAATTTCGCCCACACTGACGGTCGAGGATGACCTCTACATTAATGAGGGGAGTGGATGCTCGACACGTTTTTCGATAAGATTGTAATGATTGTAATAAATGAAAACCCACATTTTTATACACTTGTCGTTCTCTGATATTTTCTATTTTTGGTAATATTTTCCTCCCAACTGGTCTAACCAAGTCTGCAAGCAGGAACGATAGTCATTCTCATTTTCTCACAGAACGATGGGTGGCTGAAGTGTGCGTAGGGAACCAACATTACTACAGGTAACTAAGCAGGCTAGAGAAATTGTACACCATCTGGGGTGGATGGAATACTTCAACCGGTTGCAAGGATATGATATGAACATCACACTTGAATTCTTTCAGAATTTGCAGGGAGAAACCTTCATGGTTCGAGATATATGAGTTCCAGTTAGTTTGGAAATCATAGAAGAGGTTACAGGTCTCCCTAACTCAGGCATTCAATGGACAAGAATATATACAGTTCTCAAATAAGCTACAGAATCCTTCGTGGACCCTAGAGAGGAATTGGACAAAAAGGGAAAGGGACTTTACCCCAACACTCTCAGCGAACCATGGAAAGAATTGGCAGGGGTAATTCAGAAATACATCACCTATGATGGACGATACGATGTAATCCAACCACGCCACCTCAAACTACTAGAAACACTCAAACAACGGTTAGTAATCAATCTACCATTTTTTCTAAACGTTATATTACATGAGGTTGCTTTAAGAACACAAAAATCCAAGGATCCTGTTACTATCATCAGCCATAATGGATTAGTTAAACTGATTGTAAATAAGGCCCTAAGTCAAAATCAATTAACCTTGGGTGATCTTATTGAGACCCATAGACCTCTACAATTGGAACAACCTGAATTATACCATGAAGACCCACCATAGGAAATTGAAGAGATACAGGAAGGGGAGACCACTACCCAAATAGAAGTTCCACCTCCTCAACCCAAAGTCAAGGCAGACCGCATCCAAATTACAGAGTCTCAGACCTCACAAACAGAGGCACTAACGAGAAAGAGAAAAAGAACAATGATTGCTCCTAAATATGCCATTGAAAGAAAGAGGAGAAGCAGACGGAAAAGAAACCTTGAAGAAATCCAGGACACAACAAAATAGCCTGAAGAAATTTAGGACATTACAGAGCAGTTCTTACAAGAAAATGTTCAAGAAATTGAGAAGATAGAACAAACCTCACAAGGAAACAGTCAAGAAGACACCCAGCCAGCATTGGAGCACATGACAGAACATTTTTTGAAAATCTATGACGTATAAATAGCTCAAGTTTTAGGGAGCTTAGGGGCCTCAATTTAGAGAGATAAACCAGAAGAATACCAAGAACAAGCCTCTCCTTCAAAACCTGTTGAAGATTTTCCTGAGATTGAAATGTCATTTCCATAGGACACAACACAGGAAGAACCGCATCCTAAGGTAAGAAACCCTCTTGAACAGAAAGAGCACTTGGAAGGTAAAGAGGAACAACTACCTGCCAACTAGAATCAAGAAAACCTTGAGACCCCTCACAAACAGAAAGAAGGAAAAAGCCATAGGAGAATTAGAAAGCTAAAAAAGGAGAACAAGTTGTTAAAGAGAAAGGATAAAAAAGTCGAAGTATTAAAGCAAAAGGTTGGCAAACTTAGGGAAATTATTAAAGAATTTAGGAGGCAAATAGAACAAGCAGATAAGGCCCACAAAAGAAAGAAAAACAAAAGACCCGGAGTGCAAGGAAGAAACCCTCTTCCTAAAAGAGTACTCACTACAAACTCTGTGGAGACACAAATAGACCTTGAAGAAATAATGACAGTAGAAGAAACACTTCCTATAGAAACAATTGATGCTGAGGTACAAACAGATACCCTAGTCTCAGAGGAACTATCTCAATTCCTTGAGCAGGATGCCACCATTAGGAGATTGGAGGAAGAATTGATGCAGTCCCAACAAAGCTTGATTCAAAACAAAAATGAATTGATGACTATGGCAGAACATCAAGTATCTCAGTCTCAGGAATAGAGTGTTATCATTGATAGACTGAAAGCAGAGCTTATACATCCCAACAAGAATTAAATCAATCCAGAGATGAGATGGACGCTATGGAAGAATATCAAGCATCTTAGTCTCAAGAACAAAATGCCATCATTGATAGGTTAAAGGCAAAGATTACACAAGCCCAACAAGCATTGACTCAACCCAGAGAGGAGATGCTCACTATGGCTGAACATCAAAAGGTTGTTAAACAGTTGAAGAACATATCAACAACAGAAAGTGAGACTTATGCTGAGCTCACTAAAACCCAAGGGAAGGTGAAGAAGGTGCAAAATCAATTGGAAAAAACTTTGGAGCAAATCAAGGAAATTTGTGATGTCTACACTGATGCAATCAACTGCAGAGCTCCTTCCACCAATTATACTTTATTTTTACTGGAACATTATCTGTTGTTGAGGGTGAAAGCCATCAGAGCAGGTAAACCAATTACATTCACCATTGTCCCTCATTTTGTTTCTTATTTCAGAGAGCAGGAAGAGAAGGTACAATACTTTCTGTGCAAATTATATTTCCATAACTTCATCTTGGAAAATCATAGAGAAGATAACCCTGGTCCCTTTATTGGGGGACATACAATTTCAAGCATTCCTGTCCTTTACTAAAAACCAAGTTAGATGGGGCAAAGCTCACAAGAATTTTATAAAGAGGGAAACCGGGTTAGACCTCTGGGTCAGAGGAGAATGTTAAGCCCTAATATTGGCTCATTACCCCTTAATTGGGGCATATTACATTAGTAATGTTATTTTATTTATGTCGGCTTTATTCCATTAGTTGTAATTATACCTCCTAGTCTCCTATATATACCAAGGAGACATTTTCATTTGGAATGATCTTGAAATTATACATTTATGTGGGCATAAGGAGGTTGGCCCCTCGAAGAGGCTTATTATCTGAATTTCTCTCTTTTTCAAGGCGTTGAATACTTATTCTGAGGTTTTTCTATGCTATATTGATATGCGAATTATATTTCCATAACTTCATCATTCTTGTCCTTTACTAAAAACCAAGTTAGATGGGGCAAAGATCACAAGAATTTTATAAAGAGGGAAACTGGGTTAGACCTCTGGGTCAGAGGAGAACCCCCAATGTCCTTTCCATCCATTATGCGACATAGAACCTTTATGAAAAGGCGGGGGGGTCGTAGACTCTTTAGCCCCCATCCATAGACATGTTATCCATTCAGGCATCATATATTTTAGAGAACTCAAAGAAGAATCTCTTGTTGCTTTAAGGTAATATGGGATTCATCCTCCAATGAAGTCAAAAGTAGGGAACCCTTTGGGTTCAGGAATTTCTTTGCAACTACCTACAGAGTGGAAATGTATTCTAGGTTGCTCCAAGAGGAAGGATCTGCTTGGATTGGGTGTAGATATAATCCCCCTATCATTTGGTTTCCTCTAGAAAGTTACCAGAAGAATTATCAAATTAATAAGAAGAGGGAGGATGCTGCTTCTATAGAACTCAAAATAAGTAATGGGTTCAGGAAACCTGGTGAAACAACTTTTTCCTCCTTACAACATCACTGCTTTACATGTAAGATCTCAGCTTGCATGAGGACATGCAAGAAGGTAAGCTGGGAGGTATGTTGGGTTATGAAAAAGGTACAAATATCCTCCTTATTCCCACAGTTCATGATATAATCTTGATTGACTTTTATGTTAATTAGGGATAAATAGGATAGAAAATGATTAATATGTCTTCTAGTGATATTATTGAAATTATATTAAATAGATTCTAAAATATGATTGGAATTGTTTGATTTTGTTACAGGATTGGATAAATATTGTCAAAACCGAAATAACAAAGGAGATCTTGAAGATGCTTAAGCTATTGGAGGTTGAGGACTTTTGGCACAAATCAGTTTTGAAAATCATTGATTTTCTATATTGTAACTTTATAATAGTAAAGCAATCCTGAGGATCTCTCGATCCTCAGGATGGCTTAATTTACTCAGATTATTGTATATATAAAGGGTAATTGATCCTGAAAGAATAATCTAAGAATTGTGTCCAAGTATTCAGAACTCAGAATTACTCTGCGCAAGCAGTTTTTGTGAATGTTGTACCAGCTATGAAATCAATAAAATCTTTGAACATTTTCACCATTTCTACATACTGAGTTTCTAGTAGCAGTGCTTCTGAGGACCAAGGACCTAGTCTAAATGAGCTACTGTCTCAAATCTGTAATTGTATCAGTTTTTCTTTATGTTTTATGATTCAATTCTCTTTTACAATATTTAAGACGAATGCATCAATGTGTTAATGATTTTATGCTATTTGCGTACAAAACATTGACATTTCTCTCGAGTATTAATGATTGTTGTTCCAACTTCCTTTAGTGTAGTTTACTGCTTGACAGTTCCTCACATTTTCATATACACTGTTCATTTTACTTAGATTCGCATTTGTTGTTCCTTTCAGTTAAAGTTACGATTGTTGTTCTTTTCCGTTAAATTACATTTTTTGTTCCTTTTAATTAGATTACAATTGTTGTTTCTTTCCATAGATAGATTAATTCGCTATTTCCTTTTCAGCAATTTGATTCATAGTTAATAGTCAATTCTGCAAGTCTTTATTCATATTCAATTATTGTTTTTTAGTTAAATGAATTCAGCAGGCTAGTTAGTTCCTTTTCAGTTACAGCATATCAGTAATCAGATTTCAATTATGTTAAGTAAGATCTTAGTTTTAGAATCTTTAATGAACATTTGAGGAACTTGATTGTGGATAAACTCAGGTTTGCTTTAACTATGCGATTTTAGCCTCTATGAGCTATCTGCATAGACTTTGTTGATATTCTTGAGATAAAAGATGAATCCTCGGGTTGATAAATTAATGTTAAAATAAGGTTGTTTTTAGACATCTTTAGACACCAACACCTGGATGACCAATATATGGTCTCTTGTGTAGTTTGTTCATTATGAACCTCTTCAAGTCATCACAACTTGGGATATATAATCTATTTTTGTAAGTCAACAGACCTTCATCTAGCATCTGATATCCTTCGCATTTTATCCCTGTGGGCTCTTTCTTTAGGTATGATGTCACGGTCTTGAAGAATGCATCTATTTCTTGTGAATTCTTGACTCTTTCCCTAGCATTCATTTCAAAGGTGCTTACCACTTCCAGGTGAATTGTTTTCACATTTATGCTAAGGGAATCAGCCACCCTATTTTCCTTTCCTTTGATGTGTTTGATTTCGACATCAAACTCACTAAGGAGATCCATCCACCTAGCTTGTCTAGTGTTGAGTTTTGGTTGATCAAACAGGTGCCTCAACCCACAGTGGTATGTCATAAGTAAAAATATCCTACCCAGGAGGTAATGCCTCCACATTTTTAAAGAATGCACTATGGAAGCCAACTCTAGATCATGGGTCACATAATTGATTTCATGCTCATTCAGTTTTCTAGATTCTTAGCAAATTACACATCCTTCTTGCATAAGGACTCCTCTGATTCCTTCCTTGCAGGCATATGTGCACACGAGGAAGTCATTATCAGGGCCTGCAATATTCAGCATGGGCGCATGGGTCAGAAGGTATTTCAATTCCTGAAATCTTTCTTCACATTCTGATGTCCAAGTGAATTTAACCCCCTTTTTCTGAAGGGCAGTGATTGGACAACCAATCTTGGAAAATCCTTTTATGGAGCTTCTATAGTATCTTGATAAGCCCATAAAGGATCTAATATCGGACACATCCTTTGGGTTATGCCATTCCATAATAGATCTTATCTTTTCAAGGTCTATTGCCACCCCTTCTTTAGAAATAACATGGCCTAAGTAATGGACTTGCTTCTGGAAAAAGTCACACTTGCTAAACTTAGCGTAGAGCTAATTTTCTCTTAGTACTTGAATTACAATTCTAATATGTTCTTCATGTTCCTCTCTGTTCTTGGAGTAGATTATGATATCATCAATGAAAACCAATAAAAATGTGTCTAGGAATCTGTGTACATTATTCATCAAGCACATAAAAGTGGTGGGGGCATTGGTTAATCCAAATGGCACCACCACAAATTCATAGTGACCATATCCGGTCCTGAAGGTTGTTTTTTGGATGTCTTCATCCTTGATTCGAACTTGATGGTATCCGGACCTTAAGTAAATCTTTGAGAAAATGGAAGCACCCCCTAATTGGTCGAACAAGTCATCGGTTCTTGGTAAGGGGTACTTGTTCTTTATGGTTGTCTTTCTGAGTTGTCTATAATCTATGCATAGTTGGAGTGTGTCATCTTTCTTCTTCACAAACAAGACTGGTGCTCCCCATGGAGACACACTGGGTTGGATGTAGCCTTTTTCCATCATTTCCTTTAGTTGTAGCTTGAGCTCAACTAGCTCAGGTGTACTCATCCTATAGGGTGTCCTAGACACTGGCACTACTCTTGGTGCGAGTTCTATCGAGAAGTCAATGTCTCTTATCGGAGGTAGACCCGGTAACTCTTATGGAAACACGTCTCTCTACTCTCTTAATATGGTGTGGTCCTATAGGTTCGGTTTTTCATCCTCAATGTATTCCAACACCTATATTTCATATAGAGGACATCCCTTTCTGCAATACTTTTTCATTTGAAGGGTTGATATTCGTCTCACTGAGACATGCTTATGAATCCCTTGAAGAGTTATATTTCTCCCTTCTTCATTTACACATTCTAAGGTTTTATGGTAACAGTCCAATTTAGTTTTATAAGAATCTAGCCAGTCCATACCAATCAACAGGTCATAAGATCCTAGGGGAAGTATGTTAAGGGTATCTTGGGTGGGCAATCCATCCATAAGGAATTATCAAGCTGGTATGACCTCTTCTAGTTTTCTTTTAGTGCCAGTGGCTAGTTGTACTAACTATGGTTTAACATGTCTAATTGGTTGCAGTTTACACTGATCAATAGTATGAGGGGCTACATAACTCAAATTAGAACCAGGGTCAATTAAAAAAGAAACCAAATGGTTGGCAATCATACCTTCCATATCCACCACTGAAGCTTGGTGTTCATCTTGTTTATTATCTAAAGATGCATAAATTCATGGCATGATCCTAGCCACATCATTGATTGTGGTAGCTTCTTGGACATTGTAGACTCTCCTATTGTTTTGTTGTCTTTGTGGACAATCCCTCAATATATGTTCTTCTCCATAAACCCAACATTTCAAGGGTTCCTTCTTTGGGTTATCAGTCTTTCCTGGGGTTGCTCCAAAAGGTTTATTTCCACTTTGAGAGGGGAAATTTTGTTGATATACACTTCTAGTAGGATTTGAACCCCTACTATATTCCTATATTCCTTCCTATAGTTCTTAAATATTGAGGATTTGAACCCCTTCTTATTGAATCCCAAACTAATCTTCTTCTTCCAGTCCTCGTGAGGTTCTGTCTAACTCTCGAGTTGTTCATAGCAATACCTTGCCTTTCGGATAGTGTCTTCTAAGGTCTTTGGCTCGTCAAACTCAATCATGTTCTGGTAGGTCTGAGGTAACCCACTAATAAAGTGTTGCACTTTTACTTTTTCATCCTTTATGTAGGGTGCATACCTCAGCAGCTCGAGGAATTTATTGACATATTCCTCTCTGATGAGTTGTCCCAGCTTGAGTTCATAGAACTCCTTAGTCTTCCCATCAAAGTATTTCTCTGATGGATACTTCTTCTTGAAGTGTTTCTCAAATTGTTTCCATGATAAGTCCTCTTCATGGATTCATTTCACATTCTTAAGGTCTTCCCACCAAATTGAATCCTTTCCATTCAGGTTGAATATGCTTATTCGAGCCTTCAAGTTTTCAGAGTAGTCATAGACTCTAAAGTACTTCTTTAAACCAAGCATTCAAGCTTATACCTCATCCCCTTTCTCAATCTCTCCATTGAAAGAGGGTGGTTTGGATTTATTTAACTCTTGGGGGTCATGAATTTTGGAATTATTTTGCTTCTTTCCTTTCCTTTGAGAATGTAATCTATTTTTTCTACTAGAAGATCCCTCAGAGTTTCTAGTTTCCTTTCCAGAGGACTCTCCCGATGAGTGTCCCATGTCTCCAAGTTGGACCTTCCTAGTGTGGCCACTTATGGAACCACGTTTTTGTATCTCAGGTGGACTTTGAATTCTCTTCGTATGTCATCGGTCCACATGACTGGTTGCAGGTCCATGATGTAGCTGCCTCTGTATATTGGATAAGCTCTGCAGCAAGATTGCATTAATTTTCATTTGTATTTCTTGCTCCTTTATCAATCTCTCGCTGTCAGCCTTGCAACTCTGTAATTCATCCATGAGGCTCCTTACAGTTTCATCCAGATCCGGAGGGGTTTCCATCGCCCTCCCTTCGTCAGATTCTTCGTCTCTATTGTGGGAGCCATCACCTACTTCATGACGCATCACCATCCTTTATGCTTGTAGTTTCCTACGATTATGTTCGTAAATAATCTTGTATGAGGGGTTTTTTCCTACAAGGTGCCCTCTTTGGCAAAAAAATGGCAAAGAATGGGTCAAAACCCCACTTATCCTAAGTTGGGGGCGCATAAGCACTCTGAATTATGTAGCACGCAGATCTAGGTGGTCAGGATATGCGCACCCAGATCTTCGGTCCAAATTCAATTCTGGACCCCTCTCGCCGTCCTACCTTTAATGAGTGGGGGGGGCTGATATGACAGTTTTCCCGTGCGTGAATCTGAAGGTTTAGGCGAGCCGCACCCAGATCTATGGTTGAGGTCCCATTCCAAACCCCCCCTGTCGTTCTACCTTTAATTATGGGGGGGGAGTCCGATATGGGTGATTTTCCAGTGTGGGTCTCTTTTCTATCGTGGCGCCTCATCCTTGCGTTGCTCCCCCTCCTCTTGCCACCTATTTTCCACTAGGCCTCCTGTCCACTAGTCACATCACTCTTTTTGCCCTTGTCTCATTAGGACACACTCGCCTTCCACTCACCCTCGTGGCATATCATTTTTTGTTTCACTCCCTCTTGTCTTCCCACACCTGTCCCTCTCCCTATCACGTCGTCCCATCATAGGAGATGTGTTCCCCTTCTACAAATCACATCCCACCATCGTATCTCCGTGCCCCCCACAAGATATGCCACATTCTCCTCATCTCACTTCCACATCTAATATGTCAAATCATCCCTGTCTAGTCACCGCTCATCCGCCGCTCCCCGTTAGGTGCCCCAGTTATCGTGTCTGCCCCCACGTCTTACCATGAAGTCGTTTAGCAGATCGAGGTGGCAGAATTAGAATCCTCCACGTCCCAAAGGTGCAGAGTTGACCGGGGCCATTTTTTATCCCAAGGAAGCAGTTATTGAAACGGTTGGCGGTGGGTGGAAATAGTTTCCACCATAAATGGAAAGTCCAGGAAAGGACTGTCAGCTTGTCAACTCCTTGAAAGCTCGTTCTGGAACACGGTGGCATCTGACTGAAGTGTACGATGGCCCAAAGACTGCATGCACAGTCTTCCAGAAAACATGTAGACATAATGCCTTCAATGCAGTAAATCGAAGCTCATGTTGGGCTTTGATCGAAGTATATGAAAGCATCTTTTCCATTTTTGTATCTATCGATGATTGAGCTATGCTCCCGAATAGTAAATATTTAATGAAATTTTTGGTTCTCCGGTTATGAGTTGTATCTGAGACCTCCTATTTAGTGAAAGTCAGCTTCTCTCCACCTCTCTGTAAGATTTGTTTTAAGACACTTGGAATTGGCAGGTCCAATCGAGGGTGATTATGTTGTGTGATGTATATTTGATCATGACATTTTTTTCACCAGTTCTAAATCAGTCTCATGTATCTTTTTCTCCCTCTTACCCTGAGTAGCTCATTGAAAGATTCAAGCGAGTTGTTACAGTAGCCACTGTGATGTAGGTATGATCACTGTGTTACTGTAACTGTGTCATCCTGGCACATTTCAGTGTTTTTTCTTTCTTCTACGGGTTGTTGGAAGTTTGATGCCTACAGCAGACCTTTGTAGTTTCTCTCCGAAGTCTTCCTCCTACTCACTCTTATTACAACTTACTGACTGAAGTTAGATCAAGACCTCACCTTCTTGTGCATAGCCTGGCTTAGGATTCTGATTTAAAACGATATTCTTCTGGGTCTTCATCCATTCGATCACCCCATTATATACCAATCATGACATAAAACTGATGGGCATCAGGCTCTGCTCTTGCCGCAATCCAAGAGTGACTTATGACGCTAACATTTTTGGCATCATTGTCGGGGACGAAGTTCAATATTTTCCCCAGAAATGAACGACATTGAGCCTCTGATTCCGAAGGTGCATCAGACATCAGAGCCCTTGAAGATTGCTACTGTGCACCTGGTGACTCCATTGTGACGACTCCACTGAGGTGAACCTATTGTTTCAATCATGGCTTCCAGAGGCAGACACACGAGATCTACCCTCCAGCTTCCCTTGGCAACACTTGAAGCAGATTCGGAAAAGATTATAAGAAAGGGAAAGGCCCACAGGGAAGGATCTTCTACTTTTGAACCAGGTATTTCTAATAATTCCCCATCTCCATCTCTAGAAACTCCATTTTCTGCTTCTCATTTCCCTGTCATACTTTCTACTGGAGTTTCTAGAACTCTAAATTTAGGGAGTGTTCCTGTTGAGTTTTTCCCTCCTGGTATAGGATTGGAGGGTGAGATCCTTGTCACTCCTTTCTCCCCTGAAGTTGTACCTTGGCCTTGGTACAGGACAACAGAACATTTCCCTACTTCTAACTTTACCACCCCTCCTCTTATTATTGTTCCTGCTACTGCAGAGAGGGAAGCCTCTGCCAACTCCAATCCTGTAGCCTCTCCTCAGAATCCTCCATTTTTTCCCTTTCCACCTGGGAGTTCAGTCCCAACATCCCCTGTTCGAACCCCTTCTCCTCCTAGTTCTCCTCCACCTAATATCCCTATGGCAGGAGCAAATCCCACCATGACCAGGATGGAGGCCATTATAGATGCTATGTATGCTCCCCTTGTATTACCTCAACCACTCAATTCCCTTCCAGCAGATGCCTACCTCAAGAAACTTCCCAATTTTACAGGCAAAGGAGATATAACTGCAGAAGAACACCTTGAATCATTTTACAGTTTTACAGATCATCATGTCATCATGCATGCAAATGTATGGATGAGGACTTTTGTTCATAGCCTTGAAAGTGAGGCTAGGAATTGGTTTAGGGCCTTGCCCCCTGGATCTGTTGATGGGATAGAGGATTTGGATAATGCCTTCTTGAGACAGTGGGGAGATAAGAAAGACTTCATGTATTACATGACAAAGTTTGGGTCTTTGAAGAGAAAGGAAGGAGAGTTTGTCTTCGACTTCTCCAAGAGGTTCAATAAGATGTACCATAAGATTCCTGCTACAATAAAGCCCTCAGAAGCTTCAGCCAAAATTACTTATGCCAGCGCCTTTGACCTTGATTTCTGCCTTTTGTTGAGGGAAAGGCGAGCCACTTCCCTGGATCACATGCAGGATGCGGCTGTGGAAGTTGAGTCAAATATTTTGGTTGTCAATCGAATCAGAAATAAATCTGATAGAGACATACCCATAAGGAGAGTTGAATCCTCCACATCCAGTTCCTCTGCCCTTCCCCCTTAGATGGATGAAGTAACTGAGATGTTAAAGAAACTTTTGGCTAGAATGGAAAGGTTGGAGTTAGAAGGGAAGCCCATGTACATAAATCCCCAAAATATTGATAATAGAGGTTTTAGAAGGCCTAATAACAATGTGCCACAAGTTATGCCAAGGGAACAAAGGAACAGAGATAGGGATGATCAAAGGATTCAAGCCCCTCTCCAAAATAACCTGGTTAACGATTAGGAGAGGGAAGAGGAGGTGCTTGGCCCTGAAATTCACTGTATTGAAGGCACCTCCCCTTTTCCCCATTTGACTCAGTCTTCATATGAAGAATCCCTCATTAACGGTCAAATACATGAACTGAGTAAAGGGGAGAAAGCCAAAGATAGCAGTCCTAACAGGTATAACCTCAGGTCAAATAAGAAAGAAGGGAAGTCTGATCAGCCTCTTCTAGCATAAAGGCATGCTAAGCCTGCAGCAAACACTGCCAAGGAAAAGAAAGCTCAGAATATCTCGCCAATAGCCAAATCCCCTGTCCCAGAGGTGAGAGAAATTCCTAAGCCTCCTTCCTCCTTTAGTTTTGAGCATGAAATTCAAAATATCAGAATTCCTATACCCCTCTCGGAACTTGTTAAAAATGAAGATTTCAAAATCTCCCTCTCCAAACTGTTGTTGTCTGAGCCACCTCAGCTTGCCACAGACTCAGTAAATCTCCAAGATGAAAAGACAACAGTCATCCTAGGTCCCATGGTGGAAGACAGAGATGACTCATCCCCTCCCTTCTACACATCATTGAACATACATGATAAGCTGTTGCATAACTGCCTGATGGATTCAGGGGCTTCCCATAAACTCATGCCCAAAACAGTCATGGAAGAATCGGGACTGGAAGTAACAAAGGCCTATTATGATTTGTACTCTTTTGATTCAAGGAGGGTGCAATGTCTTGGAGTCATCAAAGACCTGGTGGTGTCCTTATTTCTGCTGCCAATGAAGAGTGTGGTCATGGACGTTGTGGTAGCTGATGTTCCTCCCAAGTTTGGCATGCTACTGTCAAGATATTGGATTAAAAAGCTTGGAGGAACATTACATATGAACCTTACATATGCCACCATCCCATTCTTTTGAGGGGAACACAGAAGACTGTATAGAGAAGCTAAGTTGGCCTACATTGTTAGTGATGAAGCAGATCCCACTAATCACCCTATCTTTGCACTTGACACTGATTTGGGGTCTAGTTTGTTGCATCTCACTGATACCCTTGAAGCTCCTCTTGAAGTCAGAAAGTAGCCCATTTCCTATCCTAAGATCCCTCCTCCAACTACCTCTGTTTGGAAGATGTTCTTCGACGGAGCCTCTTCTAGTGAGGGTGTTGGTGCCAGAATGGTTTTTGTGTCGCCTTGTAAGGAAAACATGTCCCTATCATACAAGCTGGAATTTGAAACTACCAATAATGTGGCAGAATATGAAGCTCTTGTTTTAGGTTTGAGGGTTGCACAGGACATGGGAATTGTGAAGGTAGCAGTGTTCGGAGATGTTGAATTGATAGTCCAGCAGGTCAAAAATGCTTATTGGGCTAAACATCATCGGCTCAAAAGTTACAAAAATGAGGTATGGGACTGGATTGACCTTTTCTTCTTAGCTTTCAACATTTCATTTGTTCCAAGAGAGGAAAATACTTTGACTGATTCCCTATCTATCTCAGCTAGCATGTTTAGGATCCCTCTGCCACCTAAGATCAAATATGATGTTGAGATAAGATATAGGCCATCTGTACCGAACAATATCAAGCATTGGAAGGTATTTGAGGATGATCTTGAAATCAAAAAATTTCTTGAGTCTATTGATGAATTCTCTGCATTGCACATTAATCAAGATCCTGATCCCGAAGATGACCCTCACCCTGAGGTATTTTTAAATAAAATTGTTAATCACCATATTGTTCATTTGCCTAGCAAT
Organism: Picea engelmannii; assembly: GCA_009831015.1. Taxonomy (NCBI): domain Eukaryota; kingdom Viridiplantae; phylum Streptophyta; class Pinopsida; order Pinales; family Pinaceae; genus Picea; species Picea engelmannii. The sequence goes on from ML788083.1 coordinate 342,073, forward strand.
CACATTCCAAAGGGACTAGTTCCTTTAGAAATATTGTTCGATGGGAATGATGTGGCAGTAAAGGGTAAGGTTTCAAATGAGGATGTTGATGTAACGAAGTGCAATATTGGCATAGAGGAGGATCCTAAGTTTGTCAAGTTGTCAAGCAGCCTGTCAAGGGAGCAGAGAGTCGAGTATGTTGAGTTATTAAAGGAATTTGCTGATGTGTTTCCCTGGGCATATGAAGACCTCAAGACCTATGACACATATGTAATTGAGCACAAGGTCTAAGCCATTCAGGAAGAAGCTAAGACAGATTAATCCCATGTTACTGCCTGTCATGGAGAGAGAAGTGAAGAAGTTGTTAGATGCCCAAATCATAGTCCCTTTGAGATATTATGAGTGGGTGGCTAATCTAGTGCCAGTAAGAAAGAAGAGTGGAGAAATCAGACTTTGTGTTGATTTCAGGAACCTGAAAAGAATCTCAAGAAAGGACAATTACCCCCTACCTAAAATGGAGCATATATTGCAGAAGGTAACTGGTGCATCCAGGATATCCATGATTGATGGATTTTCTGGCTACAATCAAATATCAGTCTTGCCTAAGGATAGAGAAAAAACAACCTTCACCACTCTTTGGGGCACATTCATGTATTCCAAAATTCCTTTTGGATTGATGAATGCAGGAGAAACATTTCAGCGAGCCATGGATATAGCCTTCATTGGGCAGAAAGATTAGTTTGTGGTGATCTATCTGGATGACATCACTATCTTCTTCAGATCTGATAAAGAGCACTGTTGTCACTTAAGGAAAATTTTCTTGAAACGCAGGAGGTTTGGCCTTTCCTTAAATCCCAAGAAATCTTTGTTTGCTATGAAGGAGGGGAATCTTTTAGGCCATATAGTATCAGCTGAGGGAGTCAGGATTGATCCCAGCAAAGTTGAAGCAATCCAAACCTTGTCACTCCAGAGATCCAAGAAGGAAGTCCAGGCTTTCCTGGGCAAGATTAACTTTCTAAGAAGGTTTGTCTCAAATTTTGTTGAGTTGGTGAAGCACATCATAGCCATGCTCAGAAAGGGAAATGAAGTAAAATGGACTGTTGAACCCAGGGAATCCTTTGTCCAAATAAAAAAGGCTTTGAATGAAGCACCTGTGCTGATCAGTCCTAATTATTCCAAGGATTTCCTAATTTTTTCTTTTGCTTCTTTTGATATAGTAGCAGTCGTTCTATTACAGAAGAATGTTGAAGGGCTGGAGTAGCCCATTTCATTTTTCAGAAAGGAATTAAGAGATGCAGAGGTCAAATATGACATCATGGATAAGTAAGCCTATGCCTTAGTCAAGGCCCTTAAAGCATTCAGATTCTATGTTCTTAATTCAAAAATCATTGCATATGTTCCTTCATCTTTTGTGAAGGACATTCTCATTTAGTCGGACATATGCGGGAAAAGAAGCAGGTGGATTTCCAAGATCCTTGAGTTTGACTTGGAGATTAAGCCAACCAAGTTGGTTAAAGGGTAGGGATTAGCCAAGCTGCTAGCTGAATCAAATTGAAAAGCCTTGGGGGTTAAATTCATCGATGATTGCTCAGGAAATCATCAAGCTGAATTGTCTGATGGCGATCCTCAAGACAATCCTCCACTAGCAGAGTGCACTTGGTATAGATATATCATATATTTTCTGCTAGAATTAAATCCCCCTGATGAAATGGGGAAGAGTAAGGAAAGAGATTTAAAGCTCAAAGAAGTCAAATATTGCCTTATTGACCAAGTCTTGTACTGGAGAGACCCTCTAGGGGTGTTTCTGAGGTGTCTAAACCCACGGGAGGCCCAAAAAGTGACATTTGATTTCCATAGCAGCCTCTATGGGGGACACAATTTTTGGAAGACCACAACCCACAAGATTCTCAGGGCTGGGTACTACTGGCCCACCTTATTCATTGATGTCAGCAGAAAGGTGAGAGCCTGCATCAAATGCCAAAGGTTCTCAGAAAAGAAGCATCTCAAATCTCTGCCACTAAAACCTGTAGTAGCTGCAGCACCCTTTCAACAATGGGGGTTGGAATTCATTGGAGAGAGATTCATCCTTCCTCAAGCGGCCAACATATATGGATCCTGACTGCAACTGACTACTTTACCAAGTGGATAGAACCTATCCCCACCAGGAGTGCTTCACACAAAGTTATCATGAGGTTCCTGGAGGATATCATAGCAAGGTTTGGATGCCCCAATAGAATTGTCATTGATAATACTACATCTTTCATGTCTGAGCCTCTAGTAAGGTTCTGTGAGCAGTTTGAGATTTCCCTGGTTCATTCCACTCCCTGTTATCCGCGAGGAAATGGGCTGGCAGAGTCTTCCAATAAAAGCTTGATTAAGCTCATTAAAATATGGTTGGAAGATAATAAGAAGGCATGGGACTCAAAACTCAAATTCGCTCTGTGGGTCGACTGAGTGACAACAAAGAAATCCCTGGGCACCTCCCCTTTTCAACTTGTTTATGGGACATAAGTTATTTTCCCCACTCAGCTAGCTCTACTTGTAGCTAAATTCTTTCAAGATTATGAAGCAGAGCTAGATCATATGGTCAGAAGAATTCATCAACTGGTGGAAGTGCAGTAGACCAGAGAGTAGGTAATGAACAGAGCTCACAATCATCAACAGAAGATCAAGCAGGTCTTTGACAGGAGGGTCAAGAAAGAGGATTTTCAACTGGGAGAGCTGGTATTAAAATGGGATGCTCCCAAGCAAGACAAGGGAAAACATGGCAAATTCGAAGCCCTATGGATTGGGCCCTTCAAGGTTGTTGAAGTGTTTTCAAATAATACCTACAGGTTGCAGCATTTGGAGAGTGAGGAAGTTTTCAATGGCCCTGTGAATGGGCATTTTATAAAGAAATGTTTCTTTTGAGCCACACATGGCCCCTCTGTGTTTGTAAATATTGTTTTTCAGTTTATTTTTCATTTTTAATAATGACTCCATAGCCCAACAGCAAGGCATTGAATCTGCAAAATAGTTCTTGGCCTCTCAAAGGGAGAAATCCATCCCCCATGGAGCCTAATGTTAGCACATAATCTTGTATCAGGGGTGTTTTCCTATGAGGTGCCCTCTTTGGCGAAAAAATGGCAAAGAATGGGTCAAAAACCCACTTATCCTAAGTCGGGGGCACATAAGCGCTTTGGATTATGCAGCACGCAGATCTGGGCAGTCAGGATATGCACGCCCAGATCTTCGGTCTAGATTCAATTCTGGACCCCTCTCGCCATCCTACCTTTAATGAGTGGGGGGGCGTCCAATGTGACAGTTTTCCCGTGCACAGCTCTGAAGGGTCAGGTGATCCATGCCCAGATCTACGATTGAGGTCCCATTCCGGGACCGCCCCCCCCCACCATTCTACCTTTAATGATGGGGGGGGATCCGATATGGGTGGTTTTCCAGTGTGGGCCCCTTTGCTGTCGTGGCGCATCCTCCTTGCATCACCCCCCCTCCTCTCACACCTGTTCCTCTCCCTATCACGTCGTCTCGTCATAGGAGACGTGTTCCCCTTCGACAAATCACATCCCACCACCATATCCCCGTGGCCCCCACAAGATTTTCCACATTCGTCCTCTGGCCTCTCCTCATCTCACTTCCACATCTAATATGCTAAATCATCCCTGTCTAGTCACTGCTCATCTGTCGCTCCCCATCAGGTGCCCCAGTTATCGTGTCTTCCTCCACGTCTTACCATGAAGTCATTTAGCAAATCGAGGTGGCAGCATGAGAAGCCTCCACGTCCCAAAGGTGAAGAGTTGACCAGGGTTGTTTTCGATCCTAAGGAAGTAGTTATTGAAACGGTTGGTGGTGGGTGGACATCGTTTCCACCATAAATGGAAAGTCTAGGAGAGGATTGTCAGCTTGTCAACTTCTTGCAGGCTCATTCTGGAACACGGTGGCGTCTGACCGAAGTGCATGATGGCCCAGAGACTGCATGCATAGTCTTCCAGTAAACCTGCAGACGTAATTCCTTCAATGCAGTAACTCGAAGCTCCTGTTGGGATTTGCTCCAAGTATATGAAGGCATTTTTTCCATTTTTATATCTATCGATGGTTGAGCTATGCTCCCGAATTGTAAAGCTTTAATGAAATTTTTGGTTCTCTGGTTATGAGCTGTATCTGAGACCTCTTGTTTAATGAAAGTCAGCTTCTCTCCATCTCTCTGTAAGCTTTTTTTTATGACACTCGGAATTGGCAGGTCCGGTCGAGGGTGATTATGTTGCATGATTTATGTTTGATCATGATAGTGTTTTCACCAGTTTTAAATCAATCTCATGTGTCTTTTTCTCCCTCTTACCCTGAGTAGATCATTGAAAGATTCAAGCGAGTTGTTATAGTAGCCACCATGATGCAGGTATGATCATTGTGTTACTGTAACTGTGTCATCCTGGCACATTTCAATGTTTGTTCTTTCTTCTACGGGTTTTTGGAAGTTTGATGCCTACAATAGACCTTTTCAGTTTATCTCCGAAGTCTTCCTCCTACTCACTCTTATTACAACTTACTGATTGAAGTTAGATCAAGACCTCACCTGCTTGTGCATATCCTGGCTCAGGATTCTGAGTTAAAACGATATTATTCTGGGTCTGCATCCATTCGATCACCCCCTTATATACCAATCGTGACATAAAACTGATGGGCATTAGGCTCTGCTCCTTCCACAATCCAGGAGTGACTTATGACGCTAACAAATTCACTAACTGCTTGAGTGCTGAAAAAACACTTAATGTTAGCTAACAGTCTATTAGTTTATGAACAACACCTAGTTCATATTTCTTAAATACACACACACACAGTAGAAAGTTTTCATTCTTTTCTTCAGTAAGAGTTTAACCAGACTTGTTAGGAAAGAGGTAAGGTAGGGTGTCACCCTTAAAGTTCTTTAAATATGGTTTTTACGCAACTCGTCCATGATCCCAAGCAGGCCAAGTGTTATAACCATGCTCTGATACCAATTTGTAACACACCGGACTCCTTAATACTCTTTTGAGGGGTGGGGCATCATAAATTCATTTTTCCTTAACTAATGCATCTTGAATCATCTCTCCGAGATGATTCATTCTCTTGTACTTGCCTGTAGCTTTCTAACGAATGTTATCGTATTCTAAACTGACCCTTGGTTTATATCTTACGGATTCCCGAAGTTCTTCGGGCATTCATTAGTTGAGGGCCATGTGGCACCCTGTGGCTTCATCTCGTCATTATTATTTCTTGTTTCCTACCTCCCATGGGTAAGGTGCATCCATAAACCAATATGACAACTGGCTTAACCCTCGTCTGACACGCGGGATAGAGGGGAGTTCAGAGTTAGATGCTTCGGTGTTGAACGTCTCTTTGTTATCTACGCATGAGACCTCCCGAAGTCCCTAACTTCCAAAGTCCCAGAAGCTTTCCACGTGGTTCCAACCTTCAGACCTTTTTGGTCTCTATGCAATGCTACATCCCCAAATACTCTGGAGTCCCGAAGTCCCCCACTCCCGAAGTCCTGAAGTCCTCGACTCCCAGAGTCTCGATCACTTCATCAACCACGTTGGCTAGGTGGACACATACCAAGAACTTACACATAGGAGGGGTCAGGGTGACACATGTTACATTCCAATGGGCCTATAGGGTATGTGATACACACGAATCCGGGTGACACATGGCATGTCAATATGGGGTGCACATCACCCTGGGTGATGTCAATGCACCACGTCACCCCGGATTGACGGGCTTCTAACATTCCTCAGATTTCACAGTCGAGATACGACCACGTAGATTTACAGATCTACGACTCTTGTTACCTCGGGGATTCGGCGTTCATTACTGTTGCGATGAAAACTCCTCTTATCTCCTAAAGTGCCTAATCTCTGAACTGAAGGGGCTAGCACCACGCATCCCTGGTATATCGACGTTTGGGAAAGGACCCGAAGGATGCCTCGATCTACGATTCTGGGTCCTTTCGTGGCTCCGACCTTCAGGGTTTTGGATCCTGGTTTAGTTGGTAACATAAGTTCTCCTAACCACCTGGGGAACTGCCTAACGTCGGTTAACCTTACAGGAAACTGAGTATCTCGGTTACCTTCGGCTAGTATAAGGTTGGTAAGGTCGGTCATACTCTGAACTCTCGAACTCCCGAAGATCTGAAGCCAAGAGGACTTAGATTCCTTAGGCTTAGCCTAAGGTTCCTAGGTATTGATCATATGGGTCCTCTCAAACGAATCGTGTCCTCTCATCTTCCAAACGAGGAGACCTCCCCTATGAAGGCTTGAACTTCACTATCCTTCTTGAGATTTATCATGAAATGGTTAAGGACTTGGGCCTAGAATCTCGGTCGCATAGCTAGGAATCTGAAAGAGGTATCCTCTTCAAACAGACAGGTTCAGATCGAAACAATATCTCTATCTCGACCGTCTTACAAGCTTACATCCTAAGAAGCCTCAGGAACTAATCTTGGGAATACATACTATTAGTTAGAAGAATAATTTCACAAGGAGATGAATGCATACACATATCATGACCATTCCACACAGAAATCATTTATAAATACACATATATACATAAACTCATGCATTCATCCATTATTACAGTTCAATACATAAAGTAGGAAAATACTTATCAGAACCAGATAACGTGAAGTGACTGCTGAAAGGGGTTCCCATTTCCACCCTACCATAGGCTCGGTCACTCCTAACGGATTTACCACTAGCCACCCCCAAGCTAGACCACTATGCTCTGATATATAATCCTTTATTTCAGCTTAGCGACAGTAAGGATGGAGGTTACGCTCCTCCTCCTGAAGGATCTTGGCAATAGTTTACACAATATGAAGCAAGGAGGACTACCTGAGTACTTCCTCAGTCACTCAACAACCTCATTTATCAGCTTGTATCATAACCTTGCTAGTCATTTCCTGCGACCAGAACATGTTCATTTCTTAGTTCTTCCTTTAACTCGAGAGCTTAGTCTCTCATCTCTGCACTCTTCACAGGTATCCCTCTGCCCACCACACCTTCCTTTCTTGCCTTCTTCAGCAAGATTGTGTGTGGCTCGAATTCCCAGTCTGTGGTCAGGTTTGAAATCCTTATATATGGGTTCTCTACCCCATCCCCTCATTAACTCTTGAGGAGGTCTTCCCACCTACCAGCTTGACTATAATTCATTCCTGGGTCAGAGGACTGTTCTGGTCCTGAGAAATTAAATCTAGTAAGGTATTGGTTTGGTGGAGGTTAATGCAGCCATTCCTAGTCCCCTTTGTTAGCACTAGAAGTCACCCTCCAATTGCAGAGAAGGTAATCCCAGTACCCATCAGAGGTATATGTCATGGGTTGGTTTTATACAAGGTCAATGGGCGTAGACTCAAGACAATATTGGTTTAAACTCAGAAAACAGGGACCGACATGCACAAATAGATGAGGTCTTGATTCAACTTCAGTTAGTAAGTTGAGCTTAAGTATGAGCAGAGGGAAGACTTAGTGAGAAAGATGAATGAGACTGTTATGGGCATCAGGCCTTCCAGCAACTCGGAGATGACAAACTCAGACTCAGGATCACTCTTAAGCCTAAGTTTAGACATTGAAACATGTTCAAACAACACAATCACAACAACACCATAATAAAACCTACACCATGATGCGGCTATGACAACTCGACTGGATCATCCATGCCTGAGCCATTCAGTGTAAGAGGGAAAAGACAACATAGAAAACAAATTAAGACTGGTTGCGATGCCACTGTGATCAAACCTACATCACAACAGCATAACTACCCTCGACTGGATCATCCATGACCGAGTGTTTTAAACATTTTTGAAAGACAAAAATGAAAGGAACAAATAACTGACTTCTATTAACATGAAAGTCTCAAATCGATTACATAACCAGAGAATAGATCTAGCAGAATAAACATTACAGATGGGAGCTCTGCTCAACCAAAGACCATTACAAAATAACAGAACTACCTACATATACTCAAAATAATCGCCACTGCAGTCAAAGCCTTGAGTCGGTGAGTGTCTTTGTCAAGATGTGCATGCAGACTCTAGTCATACTATCCATGCGGTCTTCTATCAGACGTGATCTCTGACGTCTAAACCTTCTCTGTTAGACTGCGCATGCAGCTCTTTTGTCAGACGCAATCTCAGGCAGTCTGTCCATCCTTTTCGAGCCTTCCATTTATGGGGGAAGACAATGCTTCAACCACTTCCCCCAACTTCATTAATTGTCTGCATCGGGATCAGGACGATGGTCCAAGTCAACGTGACAATTGAAAAGTGTGTTGGCTGCACTCTAAAACTCTGCCACTTGGATCATTGCTTGGATGTCTACAGGGAAAGATGACAGGTGAACGTGGATGCTGACGATGTAGAGCTGGTGAGGTGACCAGTGTGAACTGACATGGAATCATTAATGAGCGGGAGCCATGTGGAATGGTGCAGCGGAAAAGAGATGATTGGGGGAGGTATGGGCGTCAGAATGCAAGTGCTGATGCGTAAAGGAGCGAGGGTGATGTGGCATGAGGAGAAGATGTGGAGGCGAAGGAGTGTGAGAAGTCATGGGGAAGATGACGATAATAGTTGGTGTGACAAGGAGACAAGTTGAACAGGTGTCGGGAGGTGAGAGGAAGCAAAGGTGATAGGTAAAGGGGGGAAGGTATAGGCAAAGGTGACATGGAGGGGAAGTGGAATACACATGTCGGGAGGTTAGAAGTGAGACATGAAAAAGGGAAGAGGGACAGGCGTGTGAGAATTTGAGTGGAGGACAGGTGTAAGCGGGAGCGGGAGACAATAAGCGGTCGAGCTCGGAGGGGGGGTAGGTGGTAAGAGGTTTAGTGTGGGGGGGGTCCGAGTTCATGAGGAGGCACCATGTAGTGGGGGGCCCGTGCCTACAAAACCACCTTCTTGGAACCCCCCCTGTTATAGGGATAATCGTCAAGTGAGGAAACAAATCGATCCCCCTAGATCCACTTACATCTAGAAAAAAACACGACAAGACATGGCGCTTTCCCTAGTCTCTAATTATCGAATTTACTACTAAACAAAAGACGAAAGACATACCTTTAAATGTTGCTTCCTTATGTCTTTGTTTTTCCTGTTTCGCTCCGGTGCTCTTGTGATACTGATCCTGCAGTGACACACAAACCAACCAAAGTGAAAGAAGAAAAATTATATTCAATGACAACCTATGCATATGATCAAGGAATTATGCAATAAAATAAAGATAATTATATGGGAAAGAAGCATGCCACTGTATTACATTAAATAATAGGAAGAGAGATTACAACCGAATTCCTTGATGTCGTAAGGTTCCTTCCAACAGTTCCTTGCTTCGCACACACCTCTTGCTCCAAATATTCTGAGACCATGGATCTGATAGATACTCACAATCTATCTTGACAAAGAAAATCTCAAAGCCACTCTAACCAAGCTAACAATTTCAAGCCAAAACAACTAAATTTCTCCATGAGAGCTCCTCTCCTTTTATAAGCTGAAGAGGATAAGGTGAGGAGGTTAGGATGATCCCACTAAATCATGAAAGTGAGTAAGATCCAAACCGTTCGGAGGCCACCTCACCATAGAATATTCTCCTTCTGGAAGCATCAAGAAGGCGCTCGTTTTTCCCATGTATGAAGGCCACCGCACCCTAGCTATAGAGCAACCTGCGGAAACTCCGCAACCTAGTTATAGATCAAGGTGGGGAAATCGAGCATTTCCGCACCCTATGTATAGAGCAACCTGCAGAAATCCTCCTTAATAGGGTTTTTACAAAGGAAAATCCAATTTCTTCTCTTCGAAAAAGTTCTTCTCCCTTCTTTCTTTAAGAATTCAGGCCACTGACCCCTCTGAAGGCAATAAATAGGTTTACATCATTAACGATCATAGGGATGACGAAAATAATGTGTAACAGAGAGCCCCCGAAAGTGTGAAGTTAGAACAGAGTGATAGCTGAAATACTTTGTCGAGTGTGTGTAGGGAACAAGAAACATCGTCGGTTGAAAACCTGCCAACAAACATGGAAATACAGTACAATAATATATCATCACTAAGGTAGGCATTCCCATACTCATAATACAAATGACTCAAAGCATAAATTCCGACATGCGAAGATCCATGTCAAGTAATATAGGTCATGGTCACCAAACATTCACTGTGGATCCATACCATTATGACTCAAATATGAACATAGCCACCAAAAATACACTGTGGATCTATGTGTTAAAGACTCAAATTTGAACATAGCCATGTGTTGGCAGCCATTTTACATTTTTATCTTTTCCTTACAAGTTGCCTACACAAGGGTTTTGAACCCTCGATACTCGTTGCAAATCTTTAAAACAAAACGACACTATTATTTTGCGCATTCACACACATGCCTTTTGTTTTCGTTTTCACGACTGTAAGTGTGAAAACCTTGAGTTAGAAGTCATGTCGATGGCATTAAAATTGTCACTGGATTATTGTGGTTACTCTTGTTTATGTGGTCATTTCACCTCTAACTCAATGATGGTCACACAGTTTGCAAGACATCAACTCTTTACTCACTTTGCCTTTTTGTTAATATGACTTCATTTTATAAGTTTGTGATGCAATGGTATTCTAGTGATTGTGATTGAGTCCTTGATACAATGGTGGTTTGATGTTCTATTGTCTTTGATCAAATTCCTTGGTGCAATGGTTTCACGCGAACGCATTAAGTTTTATGGTCAAATCTTTAGTGCTAAATTCGAAATATTGTTTTGTTTTAAATCATACAAACACTATTGCTTGTGTAAATATTCGGGTCGACTTATCATGGTTTTCAATAGTTGTTTGATTGGCATGTCATTTGCATTGATTTTAACACACACCAATAGTGATTTGAATCACCATAGCGCCATCAATTCTACATTTCGATATGAATGTTTTGCATGGGTTTATTTTGTTCCACCACCCTCGCACACTTAGGCATTAATGCCTGCCATGTATCTCGGGTTACCTCTGTTGGTTTTGGAGAAGCCTGTGAGCTTTCGGTCCTGCGTATACCCTGTCCAAACCTCTGTCTGTTTACCCTACTCACTGTGTGCTCCGTTCTATGGCACCTGTGGTGCGCATAGAACCTAATGGAATTCAAACACTCCTACTATTTGACAATGCTCGCGAAGACCTGCAGAATAGTGGCTGGCTAGTTTTCATCCAAAAGTTTGAGGGTTTCAACCTTTCGGTAGCCCAACAGTTTGCCCTCACCTTCGACGGATGCAGGGCTAAGGTTGGAGACATCCAACTTGAGCTAAACGAAGAATTCCTTAGTTCAGCTATAGGCTTACCAGCTAAAGGGCAGAGGTGGTTTAAGAACTCGAAAGTGGACGAGGTGTCGTGGCCGCTCCTATTCACATCGAGGAAGATTATTAGTTGTGATAGAGGTATGCATGTCACTACCCTTAAGACCAGGTGGCATGATCTATCAGCCATTGTTAAGCAATTTCTAACTTGCGAAGGTCGTTATGGTTTGGTATTTCTTTATCATCTCAGCTTGCTTATGAATTTTATAGACTACCCTCTGAATATGCCTCACTGCCTCCTATGTAGCCTGTATAAAATGTCCAAACGATTTAAGCGTGAGAAGGCTGATAGCAGCCTTTTCCATCACTGCTTGATCAAAAACATTATTGTCCATCATTTAAAGCTTAATGGTGACTCTATTGGAAAGCCTTCCTATTAAGGAATGGCTTTGCCACTCCCGAGTGCATCCAAGTGGACAAGGTTGTGGTCACGGAAACCCTGGTTGGGCCTGTCGTGTCACCTCCTACCCTTCTACCCCCTGTCAAACCCTCCAACTGCCCCAACACTGACCTACCTGATACCATGGCTGAACCATGTGCTAAAGACAATACTAAGACCTTTAACAGGCCTGTAAGGAAGAAAGGCAAAGGTGATATTGGTGCCTATAATAAGGGAAAGAAGAATGCACGATGAATATCCAGGTGTGCTAGGAACAAGCCCAAACAAAACCCTGACCAGAAACCTATCATTTTGAGCGAGGATTCAGACTCTGAGATTGAACGTTTCTTGACTGAGAAATACCCTTACTCTCATGGCCTCTGTTCTGTGGAACCCTACGACTATGTTTCCAACCTACCTCCGTGCCTGAAGAATGACCCTAACTTCCCAGGAATTAAGCTTCACAATGAAACCCCTGGTAACTTGAAAGAGCCCTCGCCTGTAATGCCAAGGCCCAATCAATCACCGTGTGCTCAATGCAATTCTTGGCTTGAGCGTTACTACACGGATGTTCCTCTGCTGCAATCTAAAATTAAATCATTAGAGGAACACGTTATTGTGTTGTCAAAGGAGAACGACAGGCTACAAGCCAATGAGAAGAAGCAAAAGACTATGGGTTCAATTGTCTTCAGAAATGTTGAGGCAACAACTGCCTTTGTCAACTCAAAGTTATCCTGACTGAAACGTTTTCCTACAGCTCAGGTATGATTATTTCAACATCGATTTTGAATGATTTGGTTTGAACTAGCATAGCCAATTATGTTTTCTCTCAATTAGTTCTGTTTGTTTTAATAGATTCAGAAACGGTTCTGTTTACTTCGAATTTCCAGGAATGATTTTGTTTTTATTTGAATTAGTATAAACTATTTTTGTTTGCATTGAAGATTTGTTTGCTAAAATCGGATATAGCTATGTTTTGGATTAATACGATTTTATTGTTCTTGGATTGTGTCGGCTCTGAGTTATTTCGATTCAGTTCTGTTTGGTTTGAATTAAAAAAAACGATTATGTATGTTTGAGTTAGCATAGTCGTTTGTGTATGTGATGCATCAATATCAAAGATTGGTTTGATAAATAGAATGTAATCTATTGATTCACAAAAACGACTCTGTTAGTTTTGATTTTAAAAACGATTATGTTAAGCTTTGGATTGACATATTATGTCTGTATCGAATTCGTACCAAAGATTTGTTTGATCGATTATAGTCTGTTTCAATTGAAATTGATTCAAAAAAATGATTTCGTTGGTTTTGAATTGTCAAAACGATCCTGTCTGTTTCGAATTGGTAATAAAAAGGTTAGATGACAGATCGCATATATCTCTGTTACCATTCCATTGATTCGATACGATTTCGTTTGTTTCAAATTTGTATAAAAGTTTTGGTTTGCTTTGGCGTGAATGATTTGCTTTGTTTCAATTAGTAATTAAATATTTGTTTAATAGGTCGAATATATTTATGTTATCATTTGGATTGATTTAAACGATTTTGTTTGCAAATATGACCAGCTACAGAATCGTGAGATTCTGTAGCTAGTCATAAAATTTAGACTTTTGTTAATTTTACAAATAAAACATGATCTAAAAATTGTCTTCTTTTGCCTATCCACAGGTGCATACGAATTTCAATGGAAAATTGGACATGTTGTGGCCGTTTAGGACATGATTTTTGTGATATAGTTTTGTTTTAAGTTGTTAGTCATAGGCAGAAATAGAGACTTGGGAGATTGTTCCCAGATTTTTTGCAAACTGTTTTTGATAACCCCCACAGGGATGTTTTACCCTATGGCCTTTATATACTCATTAATTTTTGTAATGAACCCATCACTGTTGGGAGAACAAATACTATGGGCTTATGATTATACAGACTCGAATGGAAGTGGATGCTTTGTAACAACTTTAGCTTTCAATTTATCATACTTTCGTTCAAGTTTTGTGCATTTTAATTTGTTATCAAATTATTGACTACTTTAGATATCAAGATTTGTTACAGATTGATGCGTTATGATTTAAATTTTGTCCATATCTGATGTATCTCATTTTACGCATAGCAATCACTCTGTTTGAATTTAATGAACATAAGGTTTATCTTCTTTGTTAAATTAGCAGTTATGTACAAATCTTTGCACTGGGATTTATCTAAATGTGATGATCTGTAAATTATAAGATTGTTGTTGTTTTATGTCTTGTTTGTTCTGTCATTCGTATTCAAAAGAGCATTGTTGCTTTCTGTTTACGAGAAGCTTGTGAAAAATCGAGTGTGGGTTTCCCCCATCGAACAGCTAAATTGGATACTGAGCACAGAACAAATTGGAAAGCGTTACTACATGTTAGTCAGTTGGTGTTATTTAAGTAGTTTAGTTAATATATAAATCTGAACGCCTCTCACTGTTCATCTCTGTAGTTCAGATTTACAGTTAGGATTATTATGTTATTGTTATGCTTAGATAGTTTCCATTTTATTTCTGTTTCATAAAAATTATAAAAATCCAAAAATAATAGCTTTGCTGTCATGGGACAGTTTACAAATGATTTTTTGCAGGTTTTCAATTTAAAATCTGTAATTTGTGAATATTGTACATATATAATTGAGATCTAATTTTGTTGATAGCTGAACTTTTAATTTCATAGAATTATTGTTTTGTAATATTAGTTAGTGAACTGTATATATATTTTAGAATTGTATATAGTTTGTTGTAGTTAGTTTTTTTCACTTAGGTTAGTTTCTTTAGTTTAGTTTTTCTTTCATTTTTTTAGGACTTAGATCGGCCAACGGAGCCGCTAAACATGTCGGAGTGGATCATCCCAAACGGATTGGGTTATTTAGACAACCCCGGACCGGATCCACCCCTCCTGTTGATGAGCGTTCAATTTCGCCTGTCAAAAAATGGCGCTAGAAGGAGGGCCGACTGACAAGTTGGCCTTGTAGGAGCCTTTATTTTAAATGTATTCAATTTCCCCCATGGCTCCCCAAATCACTGTGTTGGAACATGCTTTCAACTTCTCATTACCCGATGTTCCCAACGAGACAGTCTCACACATGTTCAAACTCACCTTTGATGGTGAAGGCAATATATCTGCTAAAGACCACCTTAACAAGTTTTGGTGCAAATGCATCAAACATGACATCTCAGATTTAGGAGTTTTATGCAGGCTATTCACTTTTACTTTTAGAGGCCGGATTAAACATTGGTTTGAATCCTTTCCAGCATGTCACATTTTTTATTGGTTTCAATTTGTAGATGAGTTTCTAGATGCTTTTGAAATTTATGATTTTGATCAATTATGTGAAGAATTTTAGACTTCGCTAATCAACGGTGATTCATCTTCAGAAGACTTTTTGACAAGAGTCTATCATATCCTCTGTAAATTTAATCTCGATGACATGTCATTTGCATTAAATCTCTTCTATGATGCTTCCATTCCTTCCATCCAGTCATGTTCAATCACGAATGAAGAACCAATTGCAAATCCTATCACTTAACTGCAAGAACAATCTTCTTCGCAAGAAGAGAAAAATTCTTTCGATAATGTTGAACAAGCCAGGGAGGTAGAATCTATTGATCAGGCTCTTATTGACAACCAAATTGGTTTTTCCTTTGAATCATTATATTTTAAGTCTAAGACTAGTATGGAAGATGATTCGTTTCTGGCTCAAGGTGAATACCTTCATTCTTGTAACTCATGCTCTAATCAACATTTAAAATCAGTGATTGAAGAACACTTAAGCGACGAAAAATCGTCTTGAATGTTCTAGTACTCCTATGAAATTGATTAGAGAAGAAGAAACCTTAAACCTTCATCCTCAAAACGCACTTTGTTCACATGAAAGACTAGATGTTTGTCACATAAATTTTGAATTATCTATCACACAAAAGGCAAATCCAAATGATCATATTATTTTGAGGAATTCGTCACCAAAACAGAGTGAGAGTTTTGAAGAAAGTGAAGAGAATTGTCTTGAGAATACCATTGTTGAGTATCATAGTTCAAGAGATTCTTTTCATCTGCTTATTTCTGATTCCTTTTATTCTTTATACCCTGATCTATTCCTAGATTCTGGTGGACTTGACATCTTACCTACAACATACTACTCTTTTCCACCACAATCATATCCTTTCGATATGCTAAATTTTGGTGAAGTCAGTTCCAGACCTAACATTGATAAACTTGGATTTGATGCTTGTTCATTTTCATCACTCACATGGGAAAAGGACATGTTGCGAGATGATTTTACACAGTTTATTGTTGAAAAAGACAATGCATTATATTTTATGGAGATCAAACATTCTAAGTTGCATATTCGTTCTTTACTTAGCTCGAATCTTAATGTTTATGCTTCACATTTTGAAATGATCAATTTCATCGAAGGAAACATTCAAACCAATGATCTAATTGATTGCACGAATCTCCTATGACGAGTTTCCCATTGATATATTCGTTTCATCAAAGTCATGGTTTGCATCCTCATTTTTGTGACAGGATCTTAGGATGGCTTGAATATTCATATATAAAGAAATTTCATAATAAAGACAAGGTTGTGCTTGCTTTATTTTTACCTAAGTATCTTGGAAGTAGGCGTGACATGTTTCTTTTAGATCCTCCATGTGAAGAAATTAATGAACGCTTAGAGAATTGTCAGAAGGATGGGGCATCTCAGCCTTGGTTGATGGTTATTTCATTTCCTCGTAATACTGACAAGTTTTTCAAACCTACTTACACTCGCTCATGCTATTATTACCCTTATCTTGACAAGATTGCGCAATGGCTGAAGGATTCGTACAACAAGAATATTCAAGGAAATGGTAAGATCATGCTTACTTCATTTTTAGATGATTATTATGAAGGTAAGTGTGATATGTTTCTGTCATTTTTTGATATGTTACCATTCTTATTAGTAATGCTTGATCTTGTTTCCATTGCAGGATTAGAGTTACTCTGATGGCTACATTGGAAACATGACTTCACGTAGTATTCTGATTTGTTTAATAGTTAAGGTCGGTTTAGGAATAGGTTTTCTTTCAGTTGTATTTCTCACTATTTCTCTTTGTAATAATGCAGTCATGAACGCAAGTGGGCGTACCACGAGAACCATAATACGGCTGTTGTCAGGGAAGTCCTCTTGATCCTTTTTCTCTTTACTTCTAGTTGAACGTTTATTTTCAAAAACGCAGTATCGTCATGAAAATCTTAAATGGAAAGTAAAGAGATAAATAAATCTAAATCAACCCTGACCCAAGGTACCACGAGTAAGACTGCTTTACCATCAAATAGGATTTTTTTTCTTACTTTCAGTTTCCCAAGGGATTTGTTGCATGAGGTTTTTAGATGCACGTTCTGTACATATTTCCTTTGGTTTTTTTGGATTTCTTTTCTTTAAAATCTTTCTTCGCTGGTGTGTTTTGTTTCCTTTTATGCTTATCAGTCTTTCTTTTGAAACACACATGCCTGCATCATGAACTGGTCAGACAAAGAAAACAGAAAATTCTTTCTCTGAAATGACTGCTGAAAATTTGTCTAAACATCAATTATGATATGCTTCTGAAATTTACAGCCATGTTGAGGAAAGACTATTGTTTGAAAGAAGTTTATTGATTTCAATCTGTAAGTAAATCATGTCACGATCATCCATTATCTTCTTACGCTATCCATGTTCCTTAAGGGAATAACTCAGAAGATGTGTCCCTGCTTTCGAAGGTCGGTTTTATAAACAAACCATCTCTGAATATTAATGAAGGACAGTTTAAAAAATTCTTTCAAGGTCTGTAAAAATATGTCTAAAATATTATAATTTTCAGCGTCACCCTGCTCAATTACATATCTTTAAAAATAAATCATAAAAGAGTTGTGGGAAGTGCTTGTAAACCCGTCAGGATGTTGAACAGGTCTGCTGGCAGTAGGTAAATGCGTGCATGATGCCAAGACAACTTCGTCGGGGTACTGAACAGGCCCGCTGGCAGCGAAGCAATGTTGGGTATATGAAACTTTGCAAATATGGAATCTCTTGACCTTAAAATGTCCTTTATTCTCATCTGGAACTTCTTGGCAAGATACGGATGTCAGAGTGGGTTAAATGGCAACCCTGTCGAGGCTATGGACGCCTGCTGGCAGCAATGGCTCTGTCAACAGTATTGGAGATTTATCTTTAATATCATGACTCGCTTGTCTTAAGACTGATATCAATTTTGATCTTTTAAGCACAGCTGGGATCTTTGATTAATGATGATGTTTAAACAATTTTCTAGTTGTTTTTCAGTTAGAATTATTCTCATTACCATAAACTGGATTTTTTCCTATGGCAGAGAAAACTGCTTCTACCAGTGTGTCACCATTGTTGGCAACTATTTTGCATTTTTATCTTTTCCTTACAAGCTGCCTACACAAGGGTTTTGAACCCTCGATACTCGTTGCAAATCTTTAAAACAAAACGACACTATTATTTTGTGCATTCGCACACCTGCCTTTTGTTTTCGTTTTCACGACTGCAAACGTGAAAACCTTGAGTTAGAAATCATGTCGATGGCATTAAAATTGTCACTGGATTATTGTGGTTACTCTTGTTTATGTGGTCATTTCACCTCTAACTCAATAATGCACACAGTTTGCAAGACACCAAATCTTTACTCACTTTGCCTTTTTGTTAATATGACTTCATTTTATAAGTTTGTGATGCAATGGTATTCTAGTGATTGTGATTGAGTCCTTGATACAATGGTGGTTTGATGTTCTATTGTCTTTGATCAAATTCCTTGGTGCAATGGTTTCACGAGAACGCATTAAGTTTTATGGTCAAATCTTTGGTGCTAAATTCGAAATATTGTTTTGTTTTAAATCATACAAACATTATTTCTTGTGTAAATATTCGGGTCGACTTATCATGGTTTTCAATAGTTGTTTGATTGGAATGTCGTTTGCATTGCTTTTAACACACACCAATAGTGATTTGAATCACCATAGCGCCGTCAATTGTACATTCCGATATGAATGTTTTGCATAGGTTTATTTCGTTCCACCACCCTCGCACACTTAGGCATTAATGCCTGCCTTGTATCTCGGGTTACCTCTATTGGTTTTGGAGAAGCCTGTGAGCTTTCGGTCCTACGTATACCCTATCCAAACCCCTGTCTGTTTACCCTGCTCACTGTGTGTTCTGTCCTATGGCACTTGTGGTGCACATAGAACCTAATGGCATTCAAATGCTCCTACTATTTGACAATGCTCGCGAAGACCTGCAGAATAGTGGCTGGCTAGTTTTCATCCAAAATTTTGAGGGTTTCAACCTTTCGGTAGCCCAACAGTTTGCCCTCACCTTCGACGGATGCAGGGCTAAGGTTGGAGACATCCAACTCGAGCTAAACGAAGAATTCCTTAGTTCAGCTACAGGCTTACCAGCTAAAGGGCAGAGGTGGTTTAAGAACTCGAAAGTGGACGAGGTGTCCTGGCTGCTCCTATTCACATCGAGGAAGATTGTTAGTTGTGATAGAGGTATGTCTGTCACTACCCTTAAGACCAGGTGGCATGATCTATTAGCCATTGTTAAGCAATTTGTGACTTGAGAAGGTCATTATGGTTTGGTATTTCTTTATCATCTCAGGTTGCTTATGAATTTTATAGACTACCCTCTGAATATGCCTCACTGCCTCCTATGCAGCCTGTATAAAATGTCCAAACGATTTAAGCGTGAGAAGGCTGATAGCAGCCTTTTCCATCACTGCTTGATAAAAATCATTATTGTCCATCATTTAAAGCTTAATGATGACTATTGGCAAGCCTTCCTATTAAGGAATGGATTTGCCACTCCCAAGTGCATCCAAGTGGACAAGGTTGTGGTCACTGAAACCCTGGTTGGGCCTTCCGTGCCACCTCCTACCCTTCTACCCCCTGTCAAACCCTCGAACTGCCCCAACACTGACCTACCCGATACCATGGCCGTCCCATGTGCTAAAGAAAATACTAAGACCTTTAACAGGCCTGTAAGGAAGAAAGGCAAAGGTGATATTGGTGCTAATAATAAGGGAAAGAAGAATGCACGATGAATATCCAGGTGTGCTAGGAACAAGCCCAAACAAAACCCTGACCAGAAACCTATCGTTTTGAGCGAGGATTCAGACTCTGAGATTGAACGTTTCTTGACTGAGGAATACCCTTACTCTCATGGCCTCTATTCTGTGGAACCCTACGACTATGTTTCCAACCTACCACCGTTCCTCAAGAATGACCCTAACTTCCCGGGAATTAAGCTTCACGATGAAACCCCTAGTAACTTGAAAGAGCCCTCGCCTATAATGCCAAGGCCCGATCAATCACCGTGTGCTCAATGCAATTCTTGGCTTGAGCGTTACTACACGGATGTTCCTCTGCTGCAATCTAAAATTAAATCATTAGAGGAACGAGTTACTGTGTTGTCAAAGGAGAATGACAGGCTACAAGCCAATGAGAAGAAGCAAAATACTACGGGTTCAATTGTCTTCAAAAATGTTGAGGTAGCAACTGCCTTTGTCAACTCAAAGTTATCCTGACTGAAACGTTTTCCTACAACCCAGGTATGATTATTTCAACATCGATTTTGAATGATTTGGTTTGAACTAGTATAGCCAATTATGTTTGCTCTCAATTAGTTTTGTTTGTTTTAATAGATTTAGAAATGGTTCTGTTTACTTCGAATTTCCAGGAATGATTTCATTTTTATTTGAATTAGTATAAACTATTTTTGTTTGCATTGAAGATTTGTTTGCTAAAATCGGATATAGCTATGTTTTGGATTAATACGATTTTATTGTTCTTGGATTGTGTCGGCTCTGAGTTAGTTCGATTCAATTCTATTTGGTTTGAATTAAAAAAAACGATTTTGTATGTTTGAGTTAGCATAGTCGTTTGTGTATGTGATGCATCAATATCAAAGATTGGTTTGATAAATAGAATGTAATCTATTGATTCGCAAAAATGACTCTGTTAGTTTTGATTTTAAAAACGATTATGTTAAGCTTTGGATTGACATATTGTGTCTGTATTGAATTTGTACCAAAGATTTGTTTGATCGATTATAGTCTGTTTCGATTGAAATTGATTCAAAAAAATGATTTCGTTGGTTTTGAATTGTCAAAACGATCATGTCTGTTTCGAATTGGTAATAAAAAGGTTAGATGACAGATCGCATATATCCCTATTACCATTCCATTGATTCGATACGATTTCATTTGTTTCAAATTTGTATAAAAGTTTTGGTTTGTTTTGGCGTGAATGATTTGCTTTGTTTCAATTAGTAATTAAATATTTGTTTAATAGGTCGAATATATTTATGTTATCATTTGGATTGATTTAAACAATTTTGTTTGCAAATATGACCAGCTACAGAATCGTGAGATTCTGTAGCTAGTCATAAAATTTAGATTTTTGTTAATTTTACAAATAAAACATGATCTAAAAATTGTCTTCTTTTGCCTATCCACGGGTGCATACGAATTTCAATGGCAAATTGGACATGCTGTGAGAGTTTAGGACATGATGTTTTTGATATAGTTTTGTTTTAAGTTGTTAGTCATAGGCAGAAATAGAGACTTGGGAGATTGTTCCCAGATTTTTTGTAAACTGTTTTTGATAATTCCCACAGGGATGTTTTACCCTGTGGCCTTTATATACTCATTAATTTTTGTAATGAACCCATCACTGTTGGGAGAACAAAGACTATGGACTTATGATTATACAGATTCAAATGGAAGTGGATGCTTTGTAACAACTTTAGCTTTCAATTTATCATACTTTCATTCAAGTTTTGTGCATTTTAATTTGTTATCAAATTATTGACTACTTTAGATATCAAGATTTGTTACAGATTGATGCGTTATGATTTAAATTTTGTCCATATCTTATGTATCTCATTTTACGCACAGCAATCACTCTGTTTGAATTTAATGAACAGAAGGTTTATCTTCTTTGTTAAATTAGCAGTTATGTACAAATCTTCGCACTGAGATTTATCTAAATGTGATGATCTGTAAATTATAAGATTGTTGTTGTTTTATGTCTTGTTTGTTCTGTCATTCGTATTCAAAAGAGCATTGCTTCTTTCTGTTTACGAGAAGCTTGTGAAAAATTGAGTGTTGGTTTCCCCCATCGAACAGCTAAATTGGATATTGAGCACGGGACAAATTGGAAAGCGTTACTACAAGTTAGTATGTTGGTGCTATTTAAGTAGTTTAGTTAATATATAAATATGAACGCCTCTCACTGTTCATCTCTGTAGTTCAGATTTACAGTTAAGATTATTATGTTATTGTTATGCTTAGATAGTTGCCATTTTATTTATGTTTCATAAAAATTATAAAAATCCAAAAATAATAGCTTTGTTATCATAGGACAGTTTACAAATGATTTTTTGCAGGTTTTCAATTTAAAATCTGTAATTTGTGAATACTGTACATATATAATTGAGATCTAATTATGTTGATAGCTGAACTTTTAATTTCATAGAATTATTGTTTTGTAATATTAGTTAGTGAACTGTATATATATTTTAGAATTGTATATAGTTTGCTATAGTTAGTTTTTTTCACTTAGGTTAGTTTCTTTAGTTTAGTTTTTCTTTCGTTTTTCTAGGACTTAGATCGGCCAACGGAGCCGCTAAACCCGTTGGAGTGGATCATCCCAAACGGCTTGGGTTATTTAGACAACCCCGGACTGGATCCACCCCTCTTGTTGATGAGCGTTCAATTTCGCCTGTCAACACCATGAGACAGACAATGTGGATCTATGCAACAGTACAAACTGAATATACTCCAACGCAACATGAATCAATGAGAAAAGATTCAGGGTCTTCATCTCCACCACTTTATAGTACGAATCTAACCATGCAAATACATGTGTTGAAGTCAAATATGGTAGAAACCAATTTATTACTGGTCATTAGTGAATATCGTTAACAAGTGCGAGGGAAATCACCATCATTAATGTCAATGACTCCCAAGGTACACTAGTACAATCCAACGAATGTGAATCAATGAGCTAAGGTCGAACACTCGGTAGAATCTCTCGATCAGTGGTCAATAATGAAAACCCACTGTCGAAAGCGAGGAAACCTGCCATTGAGGCATGCAAGTTCCAAGGTACCAATTAGTTTCTAATTCTAATTCCTGGATAATGAGTTGAAGTTGACAGGAAAAGAATCGTCACAGGAGGGCCTTAATGTATCCCCCATCAATGACACGAAATGGGTAACAAGATTTGAAGTAGATAAGAGTAACTAGTAACTCAGGACTGACTCAGGGATGGTCGGCGCAATAGAAGGCTTAAGGACTGCAGAAAAGGCCAACACAATACAAGGATTTCTGAGTTGAACTTCTTTTTGAACATATTGATGACACGACAACTGTCTTGGAAAC
The DNA here is from genome assembly GCA_009831015.1 of Picea engelmannii. NCBI lineage: Eukaryota > Viridiplantae > Streptophyta > Pinopsida > Pinales > Pinaceae > Picea > Picea engelmannii. Next base: position 365,198 of record ML788083.1, read on the forward strand.
ACTGACTCAAAAATGGGGATCACAGACCAACTTGTAATCTTATAAAGGAGTATGATCAAGAGACAAACGGATTTTCCAACCTAGACACAAGGCGAGTGAAAGGGTGTCATGCTCAAAAGTGATTCTTTCATGGAATACAGGTTTTGATCACATTTCTTTCCCAATTTTTCCCCCACCATTTTTGGCGAGTACTTCTTTATTTTTACACAAGCTTGAGGAGGATAACATATGCTTGTAATGTAAACTCATTCTTCGGATGAGTCCTTCAGAGTATATTTAACGAACCCTAGGAAGGATTGGTTTGGTCCCATATGGGTCTTTGGATGTTTGTTTAATGAGTCCAAAGAAAGAAAACTCATGGGTTTTTCATATTTACAGAGTCTGAAAAACACTTAAAGAGAACTCTCTCAGTTCCTTTTTTGTAAAGTAGTATGATGAGACCGAAAAAAAGATAAATTATCGCTCAACAGACGTTTTCTTCAAATACTTTAATGAGTGTGAAAAGAACAAGATCGTTCGACAATATTTTCATGTTTAGAGAGTCTGAAAAGAGCTTAAAGGTGACTCTAGGTGGTTCATTTTTCGTGTAACCTTTACGAGCCCGAAAAAGTGATAAAAGTATACTCAGTTACATTCTCATGTATTTACGATCACGAAAAAGAACAAAGACTAAGCTCGGTAACTTATTCTCATGTATTTACGAGCATGAGAAAGAACAAAGACTAAGTTCGGGATTGTTTTCATTTTTACGCAAGCTTTAAAAAAAAAAAACTATGCTTGAGATAGATTTTAACTTTTACACAAGCTTAAAAACTAAACTAAACTATGCTTGGACCTAGTTTCATTTTTACACACGCTTAAACCAGAGGAAACTATCCTTGAGGTACGTTTTATTTTTTACACAAGCTTGAACCATAGAAAACTATGCTTGCGACTTCCCAACGCATGGTTGGTACTTAGCCCCCAGCTTAAGAAGATAGTGGCTCAAATTCAGCATGAAGTCCAGAGGTTGGAAGCATTGCCCCCCAAGCTTCGTTTCGTCTAACTACAAAGGTGGAGGAAATGAAGCTTCAAATACTAGATGAAGGACTTGACTCAACAGAGAGGGGGAAGTTGGTTCATGTTTTAACGAGTTTGACATAGGATATGAACTATGCTCGATAATCCAGGTTCAATCCCTAGACCTCTGTTTCATTTTTTAACGAGCTTGACATAGAAACAAGAACTATGCTCATAGCCTCTATTTCATTTTTTAATGAGGTTGTCAAAAAGACACAAATACTATCCTCATAACTGGTTTCATTTTTTAACGAGCTTGAAATATGAAAACCATGCTTAAGGCTGGTTTCATTTTTTAACGAGCCTGAAATCAGAAAACCATGCTCAAGGAATCTCTTCTTGATCATGGCTTCCAAGAGGACAATGCTCTGGAAGGACACCATGTCAAGGGACAAAAATCGGTCACGGCCTCCAAGAGATCTTGATTCGAAGGAAGAAACACACTCTGGAAGGAACACATGTCAAGGGTTGCGATAGGGGTAAGGAGGTCAAGCTCCAATAGCCCTACCGAAGAGATCACCATGTCAACTACTGGATCCAAGTCATAAGAGATTGAGCGTACAGTGAGAGGTTCATCTTTATCGGCAGTTGAAGGCATGGGAGACAACACCACATAATTGACCTGTGGCAGGGGTGATACCGACTGCATATACGAACCGTTTAGGGAAGTCATTGAGTTGATGGTCAAGTCAGTGCCAATAAACGAAAGTTGATCAATAGTCACCATTCTTCCATCGTGCGGGAAAGATATCACACGAAAAAGAGTGGACACAATAACTTTCATGGCATAGACATAATCTCGCCCAAGGAGTAAATCAAAATACAAGGGGTCTTGGACTACCATGACATCAACAAAGACATTTTTCACTCCCAAAGTTACGGGAAAATGAGGAAGTATCCCTAAAGGGTGACTGGTTCTTCTGTTGAAAGAAAATAGAGTCTGGGTAACCAACACAAGCTGAGGATAACCTAAAGCTTGTCAAGCAAGAGAGGACAAAATACTAACGGATGACCCTTCATCTATTAATGTCTGAGGAACGTCCCGACCACAAACCTGTACTGCAATCTTGAAAGGAATGTGAGAGGGAAGACGAGTTCAGTTAGCACACCAAAATTAAAAAGGATGGACTCATTCTTGGAGGGGGTTCTACGAAATAAGGAGGAATACCCTCGAGCATGGTAGATTCTGTGTCAACGAGAAAAACATGGGCAGTATCGATTTTACTCTCTAGCGAGAGACTAGGATCGACCGATGATGAGATCAGATCAACCACTTGGGTTTCACTCTCTAACGGGAGAGTGGGATTGACTGAATATGGGATCGGATCAACCACTTGGGTTTCACTCTCTAACGGGAGAGTGGGATCGACTGAAGATGGGATCAAATCAACCACTTGGTCAACTGGTTCAAGTAAGGATGTGACCAGATTGACTACCTAATCAACCGGACTGACCGACGAAGCGACCGGATTAATCATTCCATCAACTATAGGTGGGTCGAGAGTAAGCTTGTGATAAGCAACTTGAATTTGAGGTTGTGAAACAGTCATGTCTTCTAGGAATTTCGAGGCTTCATCCATACGAGGGCAAAGGTGAGTTAGATGACTCCCTCTGCATAACATACACGAGAACTTGACTCTACTTTTCTTCTTCCCAATGGTATCTTAACTAGTTGATGGGAGCTCATCAGCATGTTGTTCAGAGGCTAACAACATAGGTTGGCGAGGGTGTGTAGACCATACTTCTATAACCTTGGATATACCAGGGAAATCCTTAAGAATATGGCTACCCTTACAAAGCCTACAAGGGTACTTGATCTTACAAGGGGTTTGGGTGATCTTAGAATCATTGATCCAGGTGGATATCGGTGTCTACCCACCTTTTCCGACTGGCTCAAAACAGTTTTCTGGCAATTTTGGCAATTTACTATTTTTAGCAGTGCTTAACTTTCGAGGCCATTTTGAGGGCTCAAATGAAGGTTTTTCGAGATCGAGGTTCTCAATAATATTTTAAGGCATGATTGAGCCCCCAAAATGAATCTCCTCGACAAAACCTTTCCAACGAGCTATCACACGCCTAAAATGGAGATCGTATGCAAAAGTTACGACCCCGGGAAGTTGATGTACTCACTTACCCAAACGGGGCCCACATGACTTTTGACGCTTCATCTCCTAGGGTTAGATTTTCGGATGTCTAGGGTTTTTGACATTCCTTTTTATTGTAAAAATGCCTTCAAAGCCTCATTGTAACCATCTTCTTGCGAATGTGAGTAGCCATCACATCTCTTCTCAGAGATAAGTTGCCACCATTCTAGCGAGTCTTTCGCTCTGTATTTTTATAGTCTCTGTACATTTCTTTCATTAATAGAAATCATGTATTACTATATATCTATGTTTATGGTTGCATCTCTGATACATTTATGTTATCTTATTGAATATCTGCGATATCGCTGTGTATTTCTTTATTATATCTTTGCTTGCATTTCATGCCGAAAATAATCTGAATCAATCATCAACACTCCCAGCATGATTAACAGTAACTGGTTGTTTTCCAACATGTTTGGTAGTGGTTGGAAGTTTGGACCCTTTCTTATTTTTCTTCCTTTTCTTCTTCTTCTTATCCACCGGGTTACTAGATTCATAGATTTCACTCGACAAAGAAGATGAAACGGAAGAAGACCTTGCAAGTGAAGAAGGTGAAGTATCAACATGAGGTTGATGTTCTTGGGGTAAAGTTCTTACAATCGAAGAACTAGCTTCATTCGGGATTACTTGAGTGGAAAACAACTATACTGGTAATCCAATTGTGAGCCCTGGAAGGCTCAAAGTAGTGATGTGAGGAGGACCAATGTTTCTGTAAGAAGGAAAAACAAAAGGTTCCCCTGGAGAAAAGGCTCCTTCATTGGTCAGTCCAGGAACTGACGCCATTAAAAACAAAAATCCAACCTAGAGTCCACTAGGGAAAACAAACATCACATGCTAAAAATATAGTAAACAAGCAAGAAAACAAAACTTTATCACAATGAGCACACTAGTTGGTGATGAAATCCAACGTCATGAGGACAAAGTAAGAAAGGGTTGAGATAGAGCGGGTGGAAAAGTTACGTTGACGACCTGCTTAATGGACTTACACCTTGGTGCAAGCTCCCACACATAATCGTGGGTATACCCTCCAAGGAGCTCGAGTGATTTTAGCCAACGTCGATTCCAAGTACTATGAAGACTTGTCTCTCCACAGTCACCTTATGTAAAGAACCTAAAGAGAAAGGCCACTAAGGTTACCAATTACTACAATGACACCTGGGAAAATAGTCGACAGTCCGATCCATACGCAAAGGTAGGGTATCTAGCTCGAAATCAACTTGAAAGGCTTCCACTCATCATTGTGGGTATACCTTTCAAGTGACTCCCATAATACGCACAATATCTACACCAAGACCAACAAAGCAGGGTGAGTAACTCTGCTAGTCTCAATGCGACCTCGCGATTTACCCTTGTGTTAGAAGGGCTTCCCAAGACAAAATGTAGCAAGTGGATTTTACCGCTCCCTAACTCAAGATTCTTTGTTTGTTTACAACTTTGGAAAGTTATCTTTCACACCTATTCCAAAGCCCTACAACTAATCTAATGTAGGTTTTCTACCAGAAAATATAAAATGTCTGATCAATTTTTATAAGCGCTTTATTTTTAAGGTTGTTGTTACTCAAAAAGAAGATGACGTGGACAATATGTTGTTTTGACCGACTTGAAAGTTATGCAAAGAGATGAATATGCAATCTTTTCATTTCGATGAAAGCTATGCTACGAGAAGGAGAAAACATTTATCATTCCCAAATGTACAATGTCCCAAAATTTTACTAAACTCATCAATATCAAGATTTTCAAGAAATGAGCAAAAGGGATTGTACACCAATACACGATTCATGGCGCCCCTGACCATGAGGGGGAAATATTTTCAAAATTTAAGACCAAAAATCATGCAATTTCGCTACAAATGCAATTATGCCCCCAATCTAATGTAAAGAAAGAAATTAAAGCTTTTTGTTTTAAAGATAGATAAAAACAATAACAAATCCACATGAAACAAAGCAACCCAAACACTTTTCTCTTTTAACACAAACTATTCAATAAAAGAAAAAAAAGTTCTTTCACTAGATAATTCTAAAGAAAAAATAATGTTTTGTAACAGAAAGACCCTTGAAACAAGAGATCAAATATTTCAAAAGCAAACAAAGAAAAGATGGCTAAAAACAATTTCAAAACTGTCAAGCAGACTGTAAACAGATCATAACCAAACCCAAAAATTCATCCCAAAACCAGATCCAAGATCTGGGTAAGGAAAAACAATAAAAAATCAAACTTTTCACAATTTTTGTAGGCTATAGATTAACATAGTGCGTAAATCTCTAATTTTTGTAGGCCAGAAGACCAATACAGTGCGGAAACCACAAAAATGGAAAAAAATAAAAAGAGTGAAGGTTTTCCAATGAATTTAAACAATCAAAGAGTCAAGATGGATCTCCCAATGACTTAGAAAGCAGAACCCAAGCAATCAAAGAAAGAAAGGAAGACAAACTAGGAAAACAATCTGTTTCCCCAATGGAGTCGCCAATTTTGTTATCAGGCTAATCGTCAAGTGCGGACACAAATCGATCTCCCTAGATCCACCTAGATCTAGAAAAAAACATGACAGGATATGGCGCTTTCCCTAGGCTCTAATCATCGAATTTACTATTAAACAAAAGACGAGACATACCTTTAAATGTCGCTTCCTTATGTCTTTGTTGTTCCTGTTTCGCTCTGGTGCTCTTGTGATACTGATCCTGCAGTGAGACACAAACAAACCAAAGTGAAAGAAGAAAAATTATATTCAATGACAACCTATGCATATGATCAAGGAATTATGCAATAAAATAAAGATAATTCTATGGGAAAGAAGCATGTCATTGTATTATATTAAATAATAGGAAGAGAGATTACAACTGGATGCCTTGATGTCATAAGGTTCCTTCCAACAGTTCATTGCTTCCCACACACTTCTTGCTCCAAATATTCTGAGACCATGGATCTGATAGCTACTCACAATCTATCTTGACAAAGCAAAGCTCAAAGCCACTCTAACCAAGCTAACAATTTCAAGCCAAAACAACTAACTTTCTCCATGAGATCTCCTCTCCTTTTATAAGCTGAAGAGGATAAGGTGAGGAGGTTAGGATGATCCCACTAAATCATGAAAGCGAGTAAGATCCAAACCGTTCGGAGGCCACCTCACCATATAAGTTTCTCCTTCTAGAAGCATCAAGAAGACACTCTTTTTTCCCATGTACGAAGGTTGCCGCACCCTAGCTATAGAGCAACCTGTGGAAACTCTGCAACCTAGTTATAGAGCAAGGTGCGGAAATCGGGCATTTTTGCACCCTGTGTATAGAGAAACCTATGGAAATCCTCCTTAATAGGGTTTTTACAAAGGAAAATCCAATTTCTTCTCTCAGGAAAAGTTATTCTCCCTTCTTTCTTTAAGAATTCACGCCACTGACCCCTCTGAAGGAAACAAATAGGTTTACATAATTAACAATCATAGGGATGACGAAAATAATGTGTATCACCCCCCATTAAAGGTAGAATGTCGGGGGGGTCCGAGCCAGGCTGTGGGCCATTGATCTGAGCGCTCCAATCTCGGTCGCACATCTGGGCACAATCTTTAGCACTATGCGCCCGGACCATCATTTGCCCAAAAAATTAGGATAAAACGAAAAAGTGGATTTGTACCCCCTTCTTTTGTGCACTTTTCACCAAGGTGCCATTTCCTGAGGGAAAAACACCTATTTACAAACATTGTGCTAACATTAGGCTCCATGGGGAATAGAGTGCTCCCTGCGAGGCTCTAATATCTTCAGTAGTTTCATTTGCCTTCTGCGTTGGGATATGGAGTCAAGTTCAAAACACCCTGTTGAGGAATACAAACTGATGAGTAAAAAAATGAAAATAAACACACATGGGCTCCATAGGAGCTTATTTATGTATAGTCCTAAACTAATTGATTTTTACATGGTGCTAGGTGAAATTAAATTTCCACCATAGCCATTCAAGTAACTTCCTGATTGGAAGCTCCTTTACTCTGTCAATGATCAATAGCAGATAATGAATTTGTGACAGCAAATCGATCACATCCTTCGTTTTCCTCCCAACGACAAAGGTGGGATAAAACTTGGAGGCTTCAATACGTAGAGGAAATGCAACTCCATGTACTCCCTTACAGGGTCATAGAGAAAGTGAAAAAATCCACTGGAATGGTGACAGAACACATGTTTTGTCTTACAGCTACTCACACATGGTTGAATGTCTCTGGCAAGCACGGTTGAGTGGACGGGTGATGCAGGTTGACTGATCTCAGGTGATGGTTTCTCATTTGCAGGATATGAACTGCACATTTGGTTCTCCCTCTTCTTCTTCATGACTCTCCCAAGGATCAGAATCATAATAGTCATAAGCATGAACCATGGGAAAGCTATGCTCTTCATCATCCTCACTGGGATATTCATCAAAAATGGGTTTCTTTTGGTCAACACATGTAACAAATTCTCCCTCATAACCAAAAGGTTGCTCAAAACATCTGTTTCAGGGACAAAAATGTACTCTGCATTTTCTTCACAAGAGCAGTAAACAAACTTTGCCTTCAATCGTGAAAAGCTAGGAAAAAACTAAGAGAAAGCTTCACTAGTTTTCTTAACTAGCTTATCATCTATCTCAGTTCCATACTCAGAAGAAATATCTACTACAGAAAACATTTTCTCTTGGACGTCAGAATTCTCAAAAGAGACCTGACAGTCTTCATGGACATCTAAGAGAATAGATACATCTGGAATGATGTCGAATGTTTCTATGCTACATCTATCATAGTGCATATAATCCAACACCTCTATATTTTCATAGCAAATGCTTTCCTCCACAGTAAAAGCTTCCTCACAAATATGGTTTTCATGACTAGCAGGATCTTCATGAAACAAGGAAAACTCATCACAACAGTTTTCATAAAGACACTCAACTGGAAAATAATCTTTATAAAACGAAAGCTGCATGAAAACTGGTCAAAGAGATGATTCTTGCAATGGGAAGAGATCGACACCAATCAAGAGCAGCTCCCTTTAATGAATATCTGAAAAGCTTAATATGAACATCTTCATGCACAATATGAAATTGATGAATAAAATCGTGAAAACAAAGCAAGTGCTCAGCTGGTATCTCCCCCTCTTTTTCTTGAAATTCGGGAAGGCTACATTCCCATTCCTCTCTACTAGGTAGTGGGTTAGGGAAACCAACTATCTTGGAAAAGCCACAGAAAGAAAACCTCTGCGCCAGAATTTTGTCCATCTCAAACCAGTGGAGTCGCCATTCGGTCCTTTAATCATGGAGTCACCAGGTGAATGATGCGTAATCTAAAAGTGTCCAGTCTTTGTTCGCCATCAAAGACCAGATCTAACCTTCGTCATTCTCCCAGGGAGATTTTCAATCCGGGACAACAGCTAAAGCATTCCTAAGAAAGCTTTCCTTTCTTGAATAATCGTCTCTGGGTCAGCTGAAACAGTGGAGTCGAATCAGTGGAGTCATCAGGTGCACAGTTGCAATCTTTGATGTACTGAGTTCTGATGCACCTTCAGAATCAGTAAGCTTTGTCGTTCAATCCCAGGGAAATCTCTTCAATTTGTTCCCCCACAGCGGCACTATAAATGTTAGCACTGGAATTCACCCTCCGATTGCAAAGAAGCTAAGCCCAGTACCCATCAGAGTTATATGTCACGGGTTGGTTTTATATGAGGTCAATGGGCATAGACTCAAGACAGTATTGTTTTAAACTCAAAAAACAGGGACTGGCACGCACAAATAGGTGAGGTCTTGATTCAAATTCAATCAGTAAGTTGAGATTAAGTATGAGCAGAGGGAAGACTTAGTGAGAAAGATGAACGAGACTGCTATGGGCATTAGGCCTTCCAGCAACTCTGAGAAGACAAACTCGGAATCAGGATCACTCTTAAGCCTAAGTTCATACACTAAAACATGTTCAAACAACACAGTCGCAGCAACACCATAATCAAACCTACACCACGATGCATCTATGACAACTCGATTGGATCATCCATGTCCGATCCATTCAATGTAAGAGGGAAAAGACAACATAGGAAACTGATTAAAACTGGTTGTGATGCCACTGTGATCAAACCTACATCACAACAGCGTAACTACCCTCGACTGGATCATCCATGCCCTAGTGTTTTAAACAGTGTTAACAGACAAAAATTAAAGGAACAGAGAACCGACTTCTATTAACATGAAAGTCTCAAATCGATTATATAACCAGAGAAAATCTCTGGCAGAATAAACATTACATATGGGAGCTCTGCTCAACCAAAGACCATTAGAAAATAACAAAATTGCCTACATATACTCAAAATAATCACCACTGCAGTCAAAGCCTTGACTCGGTGAGTGTCTTTGTCAATCTGTGCATGCAGACGCTAGTCAGACTACCCATGTGATCTTCTATCAGACGTGATCTCTGAAGTCTGAACCTTCTCTGTCAGACTATGCATCAAGCTCTTTTGTCAGACGCAAGCTTAGGCAGTCTGTCAGTACTTTTTGAGCCTTCCATTTATGGGGGAAGACAATGTTTCAACCACTTCCCCCAACTTCATTAACTGTCTGCATCAGGATTAGGACGATGGCCCGAGTCAACGCGGCACTTGGAAAGTGTGTTGGTTGCACTCTAAAACTCTTCCACTTGGATCATTGCTTGGACACCTACAGAGAAAGCCAACAGGAGGACGTGGATGTTGAAGATGTAGAGATGGCGAGGTGACTGGTGCGAATTGACATGGAATCATGAATGAGCGAAAGCCATGGGAATGGTGCGGTGGTAGAGCGGTGACCGAGGGAGACGTGGGCATAAAAATGCGGGCGCTGGTGCATATAGGAGAGAGGGTGATGTGGCATGGGGAGAAGGCATGGAGGCGGAGGAGTGTGATCAGTCAGGGGGCAGACGATGATAACAATGAGGGTGAAAAGGAGACAAGTGCAACAGGTGTCGGGAGGTGAGAGGAAGTGAAGGTGATAGGTAAAGAGGGGAAGGGATAGGCAGAGGTGACATGGAGGGGAAGTGGAAGACACATGTCAGGAGGTGATAGGTGAGACGTGACAACGGGAAGAGGGACGGGCATGTGAGAATGTGAGTGGAGGACAGGTGTAAGCGGGAGCGGGAGGCGGTAAGCGGTCGAGCTCGAACGGGGGGGGTAGGTGGTAAGAGGTTTAGTGTGGGGGGGGTGTCTGAGTTGACAAGGAGGCGCCACGTAGTGGGGGGCCCGCACCTACAAAACCACCTTCTCGGGGGGGTCTGAGCCGGGTTGTGAGCCATTGATCTGAACGCTCCAATATCGGTCGCACATCTGGGAACATTCTTTAACACTACGCGCCCGGACCATCATTTTCCCAAAAACTTAGGATAAAACGCAAAAGTGGGTTTTTATCCCCTTCTTTCGTGCACTTTTCACCAAGGTGCCATTTCCTGAGGAAAAAACACCTCTTTACAAACATTGTGCTAACACCCTTCACCATCTCTTTCCTAGCATTTGTGGCCTCTCTTAGTACACCCCTCTTCCTGGAGTCATGTAATCACTTATCCATTTTCTAGTAATTAAGAAAATTTACATTCATTAACCTTTTATACAAAGTTCAATCAAATCAAACATTCACACATATTGAGTTTTCCATAGTCTCTTGGCCAATATAGTTATATTTACAAATTGGGGGAAACATGGTGTTACATTAAGTGTGATAGTAAAGCAAGAGGATTTGATTCAATAAAAATAATGCCTAGGGTCAAGTGTATGTTGCAATGTATATTTCATATGTGTGCTCTAGTTAATGGTTGTACTACTCTTAGAAGATAAGAAGCATTAAATCTAGATGCAGATGGAGCTCAAGAAACTTGATTTTTCAATGAACATCAAATCAAATTAATGAAAGTGAACCCTCGATCAACTGGCTACTCACCTTAAATAAAATATATATACAGACATCCCCCAAGTCCCCATACCCTTACACAAAGTTGAATACCAACCACTTGAAGCACTATTCTAATTTAGACTCCACCGTGTCACCTAAAATGAAATTTACAAACTAGTTGATGTTTATAAGATTTTAGAAAATTGGAAAAAAAAGGTACCATGTATTATTGTATTAGATGAGGGTGGAGACAAAGACACGTAACATTGAAAAATTAAATTTAGACTCTAGCATGCCACTTGAAATTAAATTTACAACCTAGTTGATGTTTATAATATTTTAGAAAAGTGGGAAAAAAATGTTGGAAGATTGGTTGTTGTCATTGATGTCAACCCTAGTCATGGGTTTTGGACCGCAAGATTGATAAAGGTATTTGGACATGAAGGACGATGCACATGAATATACAACACCCATGAATGGATAGTATACATCATGTTGTTTCCGCTGGTATGTAGCATGTCACATGGATCCTCATGGTTGAGGAGAAATGATTTTTTGAAGATGACAAAGTGAATTGTACATATAGGCCCTGAAGATAATTACAGAAAATAATTACAAAATAAGAAAGTGTCAGGTCGGCCCTAATGTTTAAAGGAAGTGACATAAATGGTATAAATAAACATCATTATACATTCATTTGATACAAATCGAATTTCAGAGGGAAGAAGAAGTAAAAGAAGACCGGATTTCAAGGGAGGATGAAGTTTTTTGGTGATGTGTTCTAAGGTATGTTATTTTCAGGTCATATTACCATTTTTGCTATAACTTTTTTCTAGAAAGATTCAGATGGTGAAATCGCTATGGTATTGAGAAGACATATCAAGGTACCTCTGGTAAAAATTTCATCTCTTGATTCACTATAATTATGGAGATACACTCTGTGGAAGATAGGGTTTATGACTAGTCCTGAAGCTAGTCAATAAATAGGTGTTCTAGGTAAAACAGTCATAACTTCTTCATACAAATTCCAAATGACGTGGGACCACTTCCATTGGAAATAGTACGGATGGAAGTTTCTTGTGTGCAAGTTTCAGAATCGGATGTTAAATATTGAGCGTGGGTCATGCTGTACAAGTGGGGTCTTATGAACAGACCAGAATTGAATAAAGTCTACTATTCTTTCTATAACCTCTTTTTGGGGAGGATTCAAGGAGTGAAAATTGGAGGAGTTTCAGAGAATACATTGAGTAATATTATCTACAGGATCAGAGTACTCCAATAATTGAAGAATTTCAAAAATTGAAGAAGTCTCAGGAAGCATTATCAGGTTCTATGTGATGATTGGTTGATGGTGATGATTTAATGTAAAGTTTTATTATCTCTCATATATTCTTGGGTGGA
>ML788083.1:389628-402033 GCA_009831015.1 Picea engelmannii
GATATTGGAGGATTGTATCTTCCTTTTGGAGGTTTATCCCTCCCTTTACATTTGGAAGCTGTAGCTACCTTTGGAAGTCATTACTTCCCTTGAACAAAAACTATTGATTATTTCTCATATATTGTGCATGGTGTATTGTGGTGGATTGGTGTAACTCTTATACCATTGTTCATTTCTCATTGGATATAATTGAATGGTTTAATTATAAGTTGAAAAAGGTTTTAAATTGTACTTGATACTAATTCACCCCCCTCTTAGTATCAACAAATTATATGGGCATCAGTCATCCCAATAACATAGTCCTCGGAGGTTAAAACAGTGTCATTTGATGTTGAAGAAAGCGTCGATTTATTGAAGAGAAGACTGTAGAATTGTCTCCCTTCAAATTCTTCCCTTGGCATGATGATGCCACCTTTATGAAGGATTGCGCAGTGTGATTATGTTGTTAAGAATCACCGACTATGTAGACAAGAAGAGTCGTTGTTGGTTAATGCAACATTGATGATTAACGTAGCCGATAGCCCTGCTAATGGTAAAGTTATGGTTGACGATGGATTATACTGGTTTCTTATCATTCTCTTATAGTTAGATGATGAAAATTTCTTTGAAGTCTTTATGATTAGTGTTTATTTTCATGTCTTGGAGATTTTCTTTTCTATTGAGTGTAGCTAAATCAATATGAAGGTGAGGTTATTTTGTTAGAATTCGCAACTAACAAATAGCAGGAAAACATGGATATCCAGGATCATCAATGAAATGAAGACCAAAAATGCTTCATGGCGAATGATGATGTTAAAGTGCAAGTAATATCATGAAGAGGAAAAGTGGAAGCAATGGTGATGCAAAGCAAATGGGCTTGTATATTGGGCATATAGATGGTAACCTTTGCATTGATGCACAACATTTTTGAATGGTTGTTGTACCTGAATTAATGATGCATATGCGATGCAGGAGGTGAGTGATCGGTTGTACCCAACACCTGAGAGTTTGGTCCAAGTTGTTTTGCCTCATTATAGGCATGTTAGTTCCCCGGATTTGTTGTAAGCCATGCTATTCAGGGATACGTGTTGTGGTGTGGATTTGCACATAATTATCCTCTAATGCATAGAGAGGATGTGGATCAAATTGTGGCATAGACCACTGTGAGAGGTATGGGAGTGATAGGTGTACATGTAACCTAGTATTGATGAAGGTCGAAGAAGCTAGATTCTTCGATTCAGGGGGAATGTAAGATGGAATAATCTCAGCATGTGAGGGACCAAGTTATGAGGAAGTTAATATGTTGATGAACCACGTAAGTGAAGCATTTCTACAAAATTGACGATTACATCAATGATCAATTGTTTCATGTTCATGTAGGTACAAGACCAATAAGAAACCAGTTTGAAGTTGAAGCCCATAATAATGCAAATCAAAGGATGAAGATGACAAAAGATGAGGACATAATCAAGACCAAGACAACAAAAGCCATCTCAAGAAGATCTAAAAATAAAAATTAAGGGGCTGTGTTAGAGATAATGTTTATCTCAGTTTACTATTTAGAAGATTGTTAGTCACTTGGATTTGAGAAAATTGGTTTGCTCCTATTTTGGTGTGTGGTTGAGATATTTTCTCAACGAATTGATTGTGTAATCTAAATTGTTTATATCTTGAAACAACCATGTTATATTTATATGTATTTGTTACATTAATTCAAGATAGTGTGTTTTACCTATTATTTGTGTTTGTAATCTCTACTCTCTCATTTTATCACTGTTATGGTTACTCTTCCCTAGTAGCAATTCTATTATTTATGGGCTATTCTTTAGTTTTTTATCATAAAATTAAAATATCCAAAAATACTTTTTTTTCCTTTCTCAACTAAACTATCTTGTGTTTTCAAATATAAATTTCTATTTAATAATTGGTTGTTACTGTAATTAAATGGGGTAAAATAGATTCTAGGAGGTAGGTAAGCTACTCAGGACATTGGTCTTGTGTCTATCCCGCCCGGTTAACAAACAAAATAGACATGCCCTTATTGACTAAACAACCCAATCCCCAGTTCCGTCATGTAAGTTAGTGAGGTTCCCTGCTTTGGATAGCATGAAAATGAAATCACAACAATCTCCATAAAACGTAGCACTAATAAGCATGTGAAAAGGACAGCTTGGTTTTACAAATATTTGTCAGAGAAATTAATAATTGAAAAACAAAATACAAAAAAGTTATGTGATTGGATATGCTAGTGTAATTAAGCCCTTAATTACTACTGGTAGAACGCCAAGGCAAGTTTACAGATTCAAATAATTTAGTGTTGGCCACGCTGGCAGCCTCACAAGATTTTGATTGTGTGGGAAAACATGTGTATTTTTCATGAGAGATTAGTTTGGGTGCATGGACGACGGTGATGTTGAAGCTTGTATAGCTCATTCCATCTCCAAACACGAAGACAGTTTGTCCAATATAGAATCTGTCAGGGTAGCCTGTGGCGGGATCCGCCCTCACGCGCATGTTAACATTGACAGCAAGCTCCAGTGGGTACCAAGTCACAACCAGTCCACCACCTACAGCAGAGATAAATCTATGCCTCAATCGCCTTGCATTCAGCTTTACATGTAAAAAGCATTTAAGAAACTGGTTTTCTAGTGAAATTTAGCAGGGCTGGTCCCAGAAGTTGCAGAAACATTTGGTGCGTGACTCAGTCGGATTCTAAAAACGAAGAGGACCTATTTTATAACCCAAGTCCTAATAATAATTCAGTGATTTGATGTTTAAATATTTACCTGGATTGTATTCTGCAAATATCACATTTGCAATGGCAGCTCCTCCAGCTTCTCCCGAATAGCCAACCCAGAGAATACCTGAAATCTTGTCATCATCCTTCGCAAATGAAATATTAAAAGGACCCCCTGACATAATCACAAGAATTACAGGTCCCTTGGATGCATTTCTAACTTGGGATACGAGCTCCTGTTGCCGCCCATGTAACAACAAACCTGTTCGGTCTCAAGACTCTGCCTCCAATAACATGTCTCCACCTACTATTAACACTGTTGCTTCGGCATTGCTTTGTTGTCTGGAGCTAATAAACTATCCTTTCCAATTCATGCAACATTTGCACACCCAGGGGCGTACAGTGTTTGAGTGTACGCTGAAAGGCCCTGAAAGGGTGTACGCTGATAGATTCATGGGATGCCTGGCAACAATAATCAAAACGGATTCTGTAAACATCGGTGTGTTTAGAAAATATTGACATCTGATCCGATTGAGAAAAATAAGCGGGCATTGAATGAATGGGATAACTACCAGCATTGCATTGGGGCCAATGATAGCCAAGGAGTGGACATTCATAGCGGCCAAATGGCAATGAGCCATCATCCTTTAGCAATACTATGACTTCCTGGCAACCTCTAGAGAAAACTGCTAATTCTCATTAGTGAACACATGATTCTGTCCCAAGTTTCCATATAACTGGTGCGCCGGATCACCGTCGAACCGGCTGAGGCGCATCAATACTGTGAAGATATTAGTCAGGGGCTTTGATCAACAGGCTCGGTCACTTTGCTCTCATTCACAACTGCTTCTGTGTGCCGACCAAGGAAACTCCCGCAGTCCACATCCAATCCTATCATATCCAGGAAAATTAACTATTAAATTCTAAGAAACGTGAGTATTCTTATGCATAGGTACAGTCTCTCAGCTATGAAAATGGTGAAAACACATAACAGTTAAACTGTTTAATCAACCAACGAAATATTTTAAAACCAGAATCCAATTAAACTTGATTTTCGATTTTGATGGTAAGAAAAAAATATTGTAAGAGAAACATAATTCATTACGCACCTGCGTTTATAGCACTTAAAACCAGAGTGAAGAAAACCGACTCACAACATTTGGGAGACTCGGGAAGCAAAGCCGAGTTTGTTCCAAATAATCAATAAGATTTACAATGTATATATAAGACGTCGTATAGTTGAGAAAGGGTTGCGAGTTGGAAACTAATCACCGTCTAAACCAACTAAATTCTCCATTATTCTAACTCTCCCTTTTAATGGAGAAAATGATTTACATCCATACCTAACATTTTCCTAAACAATTTAAATTTGATCTTCTCAAGAGGTTTAGTGAAAATATCTCTAGCATTTTCACTAGTATTACAATACATTAAAGAAATCTCATTAGACTGCATCTTTTCTCGAACAAAATGGAGTTGAGTATCAACATGCTTTGTCCTGGAATGATAAATTGGATTATTTGCCAACTTGATTGAGCTCTGGTTATCGCATTTGATTATCGTAGCTTTCTTTTGTTCTTCTCCAACATTTTGCAGTAGTCTTCTCAACCAAACAGCTTCACAAGTTGTTGCACACAACACTTTATATTCTGCCTCAGTGGACGACAAAGATACAGTAGGTTGCTTCTTACTGCTCCATGAAACAATTCTGGATCCAATGCCAAAAGCATAACCTGTAGTAGATCTCCGATCATCCAGATTGCTAGCCCATCATCCGGATTGCTAGCCCAATCTGAATCTGAGTAACCTGTCAGCTCAACATCGAATGAATCAGTATACTTAATACCATAATCAAGTGTGATTTTGAGATAACTGAGTACCCCTTTCGCTGCATTCCAATGGTTTTCTAGAGGTTTAGACATAAACTGACTTAACACACTAACAAAGTATGCTATGTCAGGTCTAGTTGTAGTGAGATAGTTCAAGCTTCCCACCATCTATCTATAAACTGTATCATTTACCTCCTTCGAACCATCATCGCAGTAAAGTTGTAATGTCCCTAAGGCCGAGCCCTGTTGTAAATCATGTCTATGAAGTATAAAGTTTGCATTATGAATTGTAATTATGTTTTATAGGCTAGTGAGCCAAGTTTATATAAGCTGGTGGGTTTATGTGTTATTAGGCCGGAGAGCCTAAGTGTTAAGGTTGGGAGCCTGCTTTTGTATATGTAATCATGCAGAATATTAATAAAAATATAAACACCGCTACGTGCAGACCGACCACGATGAATGAGTGATGGGGAACTAAGCTTCCACAAAGTGGGTAAGCGATTGGGGGCTGGAAGGTTGGAAAGAGAGGCTAAGTGTTGAGCTTAGGGGCTTAAATCCATGGGAATAATATTTTAATATTATTCCAAAAGCCATGTGAAATATATGTTTTGTCCTAAGTTCCTGGAGAGGAACGCATGCTGATGGAGTGCATGCAGCTTCATGGGTNCAGCCATGGGGGGGGGGGGTCGTTGGGTCATTCTGTCATCCTCCACCTGGGTTCACCGAGGATGCCCATCTGAACCCGTTTTGCCTCTGTGTCTGCATTTGCTTACCCGTGCACCGTGAAGAAAACCCTCAAGGGAAAATTGTTTGCTCTTGCATTCTTCCATTCTCCACCTAAGTCGCTTTGCCATTCCCCATCCTTCATGAATTATGTTTAGCTCTGCGATCGACCTCTGCGTTGATTCCTTGTCACGCACCCTTAAACTAGTGGCAAACTCGTGGACCGAGCCGTGTCTCCTGTGAAGTCCGAGCACCCTGTAAATGTCTGAACTATGTTGTGTCTTAGTGTGGACTATTGTCGTTTTTGGATGTCCATACCCAAATTCTTGTTGTTGTTGTCACCGTGAGTTAACCGAATTTCTATTGCTGTTGTGGTTAAACTCACCATGCGGGAATTGAGTCGGAAGGAGCTGAAGAACCGGGTTTTAAGGCCCTTAGTTGAAGAGGCGGCATGTCAGGCCTGTGAGAAGTTATTTCCAGGTGAAGGAGTCTGTTGGGAAGTGGTATTCTTCCAGAGAGAGTCTAGCACCAGCTACGGAGCTCTAAGACTTCCTGATCCGACCTGTTGTCGAGACCCAGAGATGGAGGTGAAGCATTGATGGATTGTTCTTGTGAAGGTGTATACTCCCGGGTGGAACAAGCATGTGGGGAATGAGAGTCTGTGAGTAGTGGGCGTAAGAAGGCATCCTGGAAAGAATCCTTCCGGTTATTCTGTGCAATTTTCCATGTAACCTCAGCCTAGACTAGGATTCTTTGCCTTGGGTGGAGCTTAGTCCCAGCTTGGAGGTGACCCACTGCTAAGCATAATGAACAACGTGGTCTAAGGCTGGGAGGTTCGTGGAAGGCCTACATGTAGTTGGTGGAATTACCACGGTTTCAAAGATAAGTATCAGCTTATGCTTAATATTATGTTTTGCATGCCTGTGATGCTTATATGTATCATGTATTCTGTTTTGCATATGAATTATTGTTAATGCCAGGGATTATTTATGTTAGCAGTAATCTTGTGCTTACTCTGAGTTAAATGTGCTTAATTTAATTTAAATGCATGTTATTAATTAAGTATGAGAATGATGTTGTTCCACGCAGTAGCATTTGCCCGACCAGTGGGATGATGGCCGGGGACATTATAGTATGGTATCAGAGCCTAGTTTCAACGCTGAGCCTAGATGGACCGGATAAGTGGTCTTTGGACCGAGGTTTTGAGAAGAAATTGTGTCTGGAAGACTAATTTCAGACCTCAGAATATTTCTGAGTGTCAGCGGATTACTTGATCGTGTTACAAAGCTCAGGAGGTGTAGCAGTATTATAAAACTACAACCGGTGTGGTATATGGCCACAGGGAGAGAGAGAACTCCACACCAGAAGTGTTGGATCAAGTAGATGAAGGTTCAAAAAAAGGGTACCAAGTCATTGGCCAGAAGTCCTTGAGAAGCAGAGTTGGATGGTCAGAATTCTCTGTGGAGAACTCGCGAAATCGTGAGAGTCGTAAGATGGCCAGAATTTGCAAGGTGGTTAGTGGATGGAGAAACTCACCACCCTAGGATCCAGAATAAACGTGGGTCGTTGATCGTGGTTGGTTTGAACCGTTGGATCATTTCGTGAATTCAGGGATCGTGAACTTGGAGCGCAGGGCAAATTCTTGGTCACTCCAAGTCCCAAATCGCAAAAGAGATTAACAAGGGTAGAATCGGACGGTGGAGCGCTTCCAGGATGAAGTGCCGAAATCCCGTGAGCCGTCGAATCCATCCAACTAGCGAGTAATTTAGGGCTGAAGAGCTTTGATAGGTGTAAGAATAGGAGAGATCTGGACTGTCGGATCAGGGGAGGCTCACAGTCGTTGATCTCATACATGAATTTCCATATCGAAATTCGGGGATTGAAGCGAAAAGAGATTTGGAGTCGCTGCATCGTGAACTCCCGGTTCACGAAACTCCGAAAAGATCTGGACTGTTAGATCCAAATCATTAAGGATCGTTGGATCTCATATAAGAACTCGTGTATCGGAATTCGGGGATTGAAGTGACAAGAGATTTGGAGTCGCTACATCGTGAACTCCCGGTTACCGAAAACCCGAAACCTCGAAATCCTGAAATGATATATACTGTAGATCGTAGGAGAGGAACTTGACCGTTGGATCAAGTAGATGAATAGACCGTAATTTCATAATTTTGGCAAACGGAAGTTCGAGATGTGTAGATGCACGAACTCCTGTTGCCCAAAAATCCGAAACGAAAAGTAAAAGTAGTGGGGCCCCCTGACATTACTGGGAGTGAGGTGGACCTTCTTAAGGACACCATGTGTCACTACCTTGGTGGGTGACAGCTGTGTTGTGGGCCCGGAGGGTAAGGAAATCGAATTTTTGAAAGTCGGGAGTTGGAGAGGGAAGCGAGTGCGAGAACCTCTGGGACCAAAACCCCAAAACCCGAAACCCCGAAGCCCCGAAATCCTGAAACCCAAAGTTTCGTTTGGAGAGCCTTGTAGCACCTACCAGTTTAGCGTTTGATCACGGCCCGTGGACGCATGGGTTGGGGACTAAGAAAACGAGGGCTATCGTCGGAAATTGCAAAGCCAAACAGAGCTCAGAAAATTGGTGGAATCGAAACATTTTCTTATTCGCGTTGGTTTATGAATGTTGTAGTTTTATTAAGGGTTTAAGGCCTAAAAAACTTCGGTTGACTGCACGTTGTGTGTGCAGAGTTCAACGAGTGTCAGGACAGTCGCAAATCGATGTCGAGTATAGAAATAGAAGAGGTGTGGATTGTCTCCAATTCAGAGAACGAAAGAGAAAGAAGAGATGTCAACTTGGGAGTCGGAGGATCGAACTCCAATGGGCACGGAAAAGAATTGGATAAGGAAGGGCATGTGATGAAAATCATTGAAAGATTGCAAAAAGATGCCTAGGCTCGTCGAGCCGATAGTTGAAAGATCATGAGGTTCAGGGATCGACATGGTGAATTCAACTTAAAGATGTTGAAGAGCCTGGAAAGAATAAAAAGGAAATTGGAAAAGGATAGTGACACAAGCAAAACAGGGAGTCGCAAGACCCCTGAGAGAAAAAGAAGATCGAGGAGTGGTAGCAGACATCGTCGTCGCTCCCCAAAGCATTCCGATAAGGAATCACATAGTAGTTCAAGCCCATCCCCTACCAGAAAACACCGAAGATCTGGAGTGGATGAATTGAAAGGGGAGATGAACAAGATTAAGCTTCCTACGTTTGATGGAAAACATAAGGAGGAAGATGTCGAAACATGGTTGCTTGGCATGAGAAAATATTTCCAACTGCAGAATTATTCCTCTCATGCAAAAGGAAGAATTGCGATGTATCAACTAAAAGGAAAAGCATCCATGTGGTGGGATCAAATTGTGCAGGTGCAGCACGTTAGAGAGAAAGATATCACATGGAAGGAATTCAAGAGGTATTTCGAGAGGAATACATGACTAAAAGATACTATGACAGAAAGATGATGAAGTTCTTTGAACTCAAGCTAGGCAACATGACCATTGATGAATACGAACGAAGGTTTTTGGAATTACTGAAGTATGTTTCATTCATCAAAAATGAGGCTATCAAGATTCAGAGGTATCTGAGTGGACTGCCACCTCCCATTGGTGACAAGATTCAGTATGATTATCCTAAGACTATGGAAGAAACAATAAGAAGAGAGAAATGCTTATATGAGGAAAAAAGAGAAAAGACTACCTTTTGGAAGGCTTAGGATGACCAAAAGAAGTTTAAGAAAGAACGGAGGCAGAAGGGAAACAAACCTCCCTTTTTAAAAAATAGTCCTCAAGGACATCCATCATTTAGAGAGTCGAGAATGGCTGAAGTGGGGGAACAAAGGCCGACACAGACATCCATTCAGTGTTGGGGCTGTAAAGAGAACCACAAGTACAGAGATTGTCCCCATAAAAATGGCAAAGCAAGAGCTATCCATAATGTTCAACAAGATGAAACAGTGGAGGACATGGGCAGTAGAATGCCAAGGATCTATGCGGCCCTGGACAACAAACAAGTTGAATTTCAGTCGCACATGATTGAAGTGGAAGGTATGATTAACAACCAACCATTTATTATTTTAATTGATTCAGGGGCTAGCCATAATTATGTAGATCCTAGGGTGGTGGAAAGTTTGCATTTATCCAGAAGAAAACATGAAAAGTCTTGGTTAGTACAGTTGGCTACAAGAGCCAAGAGGAAGGTCATTGAGTTGGTTAAGTCATGTCCGGTGGACATGAAGGGATTGAGCACGAAGGCTGAATTGAATATTCTTCCTTTAGACTCTTATGATTGTTTAATTGGGATGGACTGGTTGGACCAACACCATGCCCTCCTGGACTGTCGTAACAAGGAATTTACATGCCTGGATGAGGAGGGGAATCGAAAAACAGTCCAAGGAATTCCCAGAGCTGTGGTTGTTAGAGAAATCTCAGCAATGCAGTTGAAAAAGTGCTACATGAAAGGTTGTCAATTGTTTGCAGCCCATGTGGAGGAAGCATCCAGAGATGAAGTCTCAAATATTGGAGACCATGCGGTACTAAAAGAGTTTGAAGATGTATTTTAGGAGGTACCCAGACTACCTCCGAAGAGAGATATCGATTTCTCTAAAAATTTGATTCCTGGAGCAGCTCCAGTGTCGAAAGCTCCATATAGAATGAGTACGCCAGAGCTAAAAGAGTTGCAATTGCAGCTTGAAGAGCTTCTAAAGAAGGGGTACATTCGCCCAAGCGTGTCACCTTGGGGTGCCCCGGTCCTGTTCGTGAAGAAGAAGGACGGGACGTTGAGGCTGTGCATTGATTTCAGACAGTTGAACAAAGTAACTGTCAAGAACAAGTATCCTTTGTTGAGGATCAACGATCTTTTCGATCAGTTGAAAGGTGCGAAAATATTTTCGAAGATAGATCTCAGATCGGGATATCACCGGGTAAGAATAAAGGATGAAGACATCAGCAAGACCACCTTTAGAACAAGGTATGGTCATTACGAGTTCACAGTGGTACTGTTTGGGCTGTCAAACGCACCTGGTGTTTTTATGTGCTTGATGAATGGTGTATTCAAGGACTATCTAGACAAGTTTGTCATAGTCTTCCTGGATAATATTTTGGTGTATTCCAAGTCAGAGGAAGAGCATGAACAACACCTGAGGATGGTGCTGCAAGTGTTGAGAGAACACCAGTTGTATGCCAAGTTGAGAAAATGCTCATTTTATCAAAGGTAGATCCATTACTTGGGGCACATTATTTCAGAAGAAGGGATTGTCATGGATCCTGAGAAGGTTAAGGCCATCAGAGAATGGTCATCGCCAAGGAATGTGGCGGAAGTTAGATCCTTTATGGGTCTAGTTTGCTATTACAGAAAGTTTATCGTAGGGTTCTCAAAGATAGCTCACCCTATCACTTCCTTGCAAAGGAAAGAGGAAAAGTTTCAGTGGACTAAAGAGTGTGAGAAAAGTTTCCAACGATTGAAGCCGCTATTAACCAGTGCTCCAATCTTGAGGATTGCAGATCCAAATGTGGATTTCATGGTGTGCACAGATGCGTGTAAAGAATGGTTGGGAGGAGTTCTCAGTTTGTATGGATTTGTAATCTATTATGAGTCCAGGAAGCTGAAAGAGTACGAAAAGAATTATGCTACTCACGATTTGGAGTTGGCAGCAATTGTTCACGCTCTGAGGAAATGGAGGCATTACCTCATGGGAAGGAGGCTTGAACTCAGAACAGACCATAACGGTCTAAAATATTTGTTTGATCAGCCAAACTTAAATGCTAGACAAAGTAGGTGGCTGGAATTTTTGTGTGAGTATGACTTTGAGATCAAGCATATCAAAGGAAAGGAGAATAAAGTGGTTGATGCACTCAGCAGGAGGGTGCATGAATTACATGCTACAGCCATTAGCATGTATCGGACTGATATTAAAAGCAGAATTCTGGAGGCTGCAAATGTAGATTTGCAGTACAGAGTGTTGAAATAATGTAACTGCAAAGAGTATTCTTATTATTATTGATATACTATTCATAGGATCAATCCCTATTGTGGATTGATCATGTCGAATATTGTAATAGGACCAAATCCCCTTTTGCGGATTGGTCAAAAGACAATTGTAATAGGCAGAATAAGAAGTCGGCCCCAATAGTTAATTAAGAGACCCAGAAATATAATAAAGGTGGGTTTACCCACCCAAATTGAGAAGTCGGCCCTGCCAGTGAAGAGACACTTCACACATGCCAGACTTGTATAATAAATAAAGGAGGCTAGCGCCTCATTTGAACATAAATAACTTGCTCAGTTTGAGAGACAAGTTATGATCTATTACCGACAAAGGAGAGAGAGAGTGGCGCATATCTTGGAGAGGACTTTTTGTTTTAGCATAGATATCTCTTGGCATTGTATTGGAGATCTATATTAAGGAAGTTTTGCTGGGTTTTCTTCCCCTAGAGGGTTTCCCAAGATAAATGTTGTGTCTCTTGTGATTGTGTATTTCTCAGTGATCTTGGATTATGCTATTGTTATCTAATGAAATGCAAACATCTATAATAATGGCTTAAACATTAACATGGTATCAGAGCCAAGCTGAAGGAAGCATCTTTCGCAAGAGAAAAATGTCACTGTTGTCATACTTGCAAATTAGGGTTTTTCAAAAGTGAAGCTTTTCAGCCCTAAAACTATCTAGAAAGTTGTGCCCTCCCCTAAGGATCAATTTGGCATCATCAGCGCACCTTTTCAGTGGTTGGATCTCCTGGAAAGTGAAACCCTAGTTTCACAAAGTACCAGAAAACCAGATACTAAAAGTATCAGAAGTACGAGAGTACCAGAAGTACTAGAAAACCAAAAGCACCAGTCCAGAAATCCGCAGATCAAGTTTGAGGGGGTAAAAGTTGGATTTTCAGAAATCTGACTGCACCAACTAACTCACCTCAGCTCAGTGCATCTATCCCCTGGATCAGAATTTCAAAATTCGAAAGTTGAAAAATTAGGGTTTTCTCATAAAACCCTAAGTTGCAGTTGCAGTCTCAGAACCAGTTGCAGTAGCAGCCGTACTACCAGTGGCAGTCACCCTTGAAGTTTTTAAAAGAATTGGTAATGATTACCACTGCTACCAGATGGAGCCACTACCTGCAAATGTCATCAGAGGTATG
>ML788083.1:407170-434556 GCA_009831015.1 Picea engelmannii
TTGTTGGGTTTTCTTCCCCTAGAGGGTTTCCCAGGATAAATGTTGTGTCTCTTGTGATTGTGTATTTCTCAGTGATCTTGGATTATGCTATTGTTATCTAATGAAATGAAAACATCTATAATAATGGATTAAACATTAACACAAAGAATTAGTATCCAAGCTACAGCAGGGTAAGATGCCACAGAAAATGGAAATTTATAAATTGGAAACCAATGGAATACTGTTGTACAAGAACAAAATATTTGTACCCAATGTCTAGTGCTTGAAACATATGATTTTGCAGGAGATGCATAATGTGCCTTATGCAGGGCACCCTGGATATCAGAAAACAGTAGCAGTGGTCAAGAGCCATTACTTTTGGCTGGGTATGAAGAGAGAGATCGTTGAATACATCGCCAGATGTATGGAGTGCTAGAAATTTAAAGCTGAGCGTAGGCACCCAACAGGGTTGTTGCAATCTTTACCCATTCCTAAGTGGAAGTGGGAAGTGGTGACAATGGATTTTATTACACGATTGCCCAGAACAGCCAAGCTGCATGATTCGATCATGGTGGTGGTGGAAAAGCTTACAAAAGCTGCCCATTTTATTTCACTAAAAACTACTCACAAGGCAGCAGATGTTGCTGATATTTTCATAAAGGAAGTGGCACGATTGCACAGAATTCCTAAAACGATTGTGTCTGACAAAGACTCAAAATTCACCTCGAATTTCTGGAAAGGATTGTTCAAAGGATTCGGAACAAATATGAACTTTAATATAGCTTATCATCCTGAGTCTGATGGACAGATAGAGAGGGTGAACAAAGTAATAGAAGACATACTAAGAATGTATGTGATGGACAAACCATCAAGATAGGAAGACTACCTACACTTGGTAGAATTCGCCTACAACAATGGGTATCATGCATCATTGAAGATGAGCCCATTTGAAGCACTTTATGGAAGAAAGTGTAATACTCCAGTGAGCTGGGATAATCCAGTTGATAGAGCGGTAGTTGGGCCAGAGTTGCTCAAGGAGATGGAGGACCAAATGATAAAAATTAAGCAGAATTTGAAAGTTGCTCAGGACAGGCAGAAAAGTTATGCTAATAAGAATAGAACCCACAGAGAGTTCAAAGTGGGTGATCATGTTTTCCTGAAAGTGAAAGCTAACAGGAGTTCCCTGAAGCTAGGAAGTTGCGCCAAGTTGGAAGCCAGATTTTGTGGGCCATTTGAAATCCTGGAAAGGATTGGGCCAGTTGCATATATGCTCGCATTACCTGCATCTATGACTGTACATAATGTGTTTCATGTTTCATTGATTAAGAAATATATACCAGATGCTAATCATGTTATAGATTGGAATGTGATTCAGGTGGAACAAGAAGGTGTCCTGCAAGTTCATCATGTGCGCATATTGGACAGGAAAAACAAACAGCTCTGGAATCTAGCTATAGGGCTTGTAAAGGTCCAATGGACCTGGTACGGTCATGAAGACGCAACATGGGAGCATGAATATGTTATGCGGGTAGAGTACCCACATCTTTTTGAAAATTTTGAAAAGCTTGCAGATGTAGTGTAAAGTTGCACTAAGGACAATGAAAAAATAAGGGGAGGGGATTGTAATGTCCCCAAGGCCGAGCCCTGTTGTAAATCATGTCTATGAAGTATAAATCTTGCATTATGAATTGTAATTATGTTTTATAGGCTGGTGAGCCAAGTTTATATAAGCTGGTGGGCTTATGTGTTATTAGGCTGAAGAGCCTAAGTGTTAAGGCCGAGAGCCTGCTTTTGTATATGTAATCATGCAAAACATTAATAAAAATATGAACACCACTGCGTGCAGACCAACCACGATGAATAAGTGATGGGGGACTAAGCTTCCACAGAGTGGGTAAGGGATTGGGGGCTGGAAGGTTGGAAAGAGAGGTTAAGTGTTGAGCCTAGGGGCTTAAGTCCTTGGGAATAATATTTTAATATTATTCAAAATCCATGTGAAATATGTGTTTTGTCCTAAGTTCCTGGAGAGGAACGCATGCTGATGGAGTGCATCCAGCTTCATGGGTGATATGTGTCGACCCAAGCACATGCAGTTAAAAAATTGCAGAAGTCAGTCGTGGGGGGGGGGGTTGTTGGGTCATTCTATCATCCTTCGCCTGGGTTCACCAGGGATGCCCATCTGAACCCGTTTTGCCTCTGTGTCTGCATTTTCTTACCCGCGCACCGTGAAGGAAACCCTAACGGGAAAATTGTTTGCTCTTGCATTCTTCCATTCTCCACCCGAGTCGCTTTGCCATTCCCCATACTTCGTGAATTTTGTTTAGCTCTGCGATCGACCTCTGCGTTGATTCCTTGTCACGCACCCTAAAACTAGTGGTAAACTTGCGAAACGAGCCATGTCTCCTGTGAAGTCCGAGCACCCTACAAATGTCTGAACCGTGTTGTGTCTTAGTGTGAACTGTTGTCGTTTTTGGATGTCCATACCCAAATTCCTAGTGATGCTATCACCGTGAGTTAATCGAATTGTTATTGATGTTGTGGTTATCCTCACCATGCGGGAATTGAGTCGGAAGGGGCTGAAGAACCGGGTTTTAAGGCCCTTAGTTGAATAGGCAGTCTGTCAGTTCTGTGAGAAGCTATTTCGAGGTGAAGGAGTCTGCTGGGAAGTGGTATTCTTCCAGAGAGAGTCCAGCACCAGCTACGGAGCTCTAAGACTTCTTGATCCGACCTGTTGCCGAGACCCAGAGAGGGAGGTGAAGCACTGATGGACTATGTTTGTGAAGGTGTATACTCCCGGGCGGAACAGGCATGTGGGGAATGAGAGTCCGTGAGTAGTGGGCGTAAGAAGGCATCCTGGGAAGAATCCTTCCAGTTATTCTATGCAGTTTTCCCTATAACCTCAGCCTAGACTAGGATTCCTTGCCTTGGATGGAGCTTAGTCCCATCTTGGGGGTGACCCACTGCTGAGCATGATGAACAGTGTGGTCTAAGGCTGGGAGGTTCATGGAAGGCCTGCACGTAGTTGGTGGAATTACCACGGTTTCAAAGATAAGTATCAGCTTATGCTTAATATTATGTTTTGCATGCCTGTGATGCTTATATGTATCATGTATTATGTTGTGCATATGAATTATTGTTAATGC
Source organism: Picea engelmannii (assembly GCA_009831015.1). NCBI lineage: Eukaryota > Viridiplantae > Streptophyta > Pinopsida > Pinales > Pinaceae > Picea > Picea engelmannii. Next base: position 410,293 of record ML788083.1, read on the forward strand.
CAGGGATTATTTATGTTAGCAGTAATCTTGTGCTTACTCTGAGTTAAATGTGCTTAATTTGATTTAAATGCATGTTATTAATTAAGTATGAGAATGATGTTGTTCCGCACAGTAGCGTTTGCCTGACCGGTGGGATGACGGTCGAGGACGTTACAAAAGTTTTGTGTTCTATTGCATTGGAACATAAGAAACTTTACACTGATCCATTTTAAACCTCTTAAGTACTTCTCTGACATATTTTCGTTGAGACACAAAGGTTTGACCAACATTTCTCCAAACTTCAAGACCGAGACAGTAATGTAACTCACCAAGATCTTTCATTTCAAATAATTGTGACATCTGCTTCTTAATTCCACTAATCAAATTTTCTGAATTTCCTTTAATAATTAAATCATTAACATATAAGGAAATCAATACAATGTGTCCATTTTCATCAAACTTGCTATATATATTTGGATCACTTTTGCTCCTCGTAAAACCTTGCTGAAGAAAGAATGAATCTATCTTCTCATACCATGACCTAGGTGCCTGTTTCAGTCCATATAATGCTTTCTTTAATTTACATACTAAATGTTCCTGACCACATTTTACAAAACCCTCTGGTTGAGTAAGGTAAAACTCCTCCTTTAACTCACCATTCAGAAAAGCAGACTATACATCTAATTGGTGAAGCTTCCAATGGTGTTTTGTAGCTAGTGCAATTAACATTCTTATAGTGTTTAATTTAGCTACTAGTGCAAATGTTTTTGTAGAATCAATGCCATCTTTCTATGAATACCCTTTTGCCACCAATCTAGACTTATATTTATCTATACTACCATCTGCTTTGAATTTAGGTTTGTATATCCATTTACATCGTATCGACTTTTTATCTATAGGCAATTCAGTTAATTCTCAAGTTTTGTTTTTTCATTATAGAATCATATTCTTCCCCCATTGCTTCTCTCCACTCTTCATGTTCATTAGATTCATTAAAACTCATGGATTCTATGACATTTGAAATATTACTCATTAGGGCATAATCTTAATATTTTTCAAGTGGAAGAACCTGTCGTGAAGATCTTCTCAATTGGCTGGTGACTTCTTCTTCGTTTTGTGAAGATTCTTCTTCACTGCTAGATGTATCCATGTCACTGGGTGCCTTTTCCTGATGTTGTTGCTTCTCTTCTTTGAACTCCTCATCTTTAAGAAGTATATGCCATCCTTCATGATTGTTGTCTTCATTGTTTCCTTCTGCCTGTTCATTGAAGATTACATCTCTGCTTGCAAACACTTTGTGAGTAGATGGATCAAATAGTTTATATGCTTTAAATTCTGAACAGTACCCGATAGATATACATTTGATAGCTTTAGCATCAAGCTTCTTCCTGTTCTTCTTTGGAATGTGTGCAAAAACATTACACCCAAATATCCTCAAATTATTAACTGTTGGTTTAGAATCATACAAGGTTTTGAAAGGAGTTTTATGATCAAGACACCTTGTTGGACTTATATTCTTTAAGTAACCAACAAAGCTATTGGCCTCAGCCCAAAAAGCATTTGAGAGATTCTTACCTTTCATCATACGTCGTGCACACTCCACCAAAGTTCTATTTTTCCTTTCTGCAACTCCATTTTGTTGTGGAGTGTGGGGCACTGTAAATTGTTGTACTATTACATGATCTTTGCAATACTTGGTGAAGTTCCCCAATCTGTACTCTCTCCCTTGATCTAAGCGAATGATTTTAATGGGTTTTCTTGTTTGCTTCTCCGCCATGTTTTTAAATTCCTTGAAGTATTCAAAAACATCACTCTTTTTCCTGAGAAAATAAACCCATGTGTATCTTGTGCAATCATCAATAAACAATAAGAAATAATAAGCACCTCTTAGCGACCTTGTCTTCATTGGTCCACAAACATTAGTGTGCACAAGTTCTAATAGATCTCTTTTTCTCCTATTAGGATTAGAGGGGAATTCATCTCTGTGCATCTTTCCTAATGCACAACCTTCACAAGCAGCATACTCATTCTTCAACATAGGGAGACCTTCAACCATATACTTTGTTTTTGTAATAATAACAAATCATGATAATTAATGTGACCATACCTTTGGTGCCAAAGAGTTCCTATAGGCATAGTCGCAAAAGTTAAAGCTTGATGATCCTTGATATTGACATCAAGTTTGTATAGGCCTCCAACTCTTACTCCTGAAGCAACAGTTCTGTAATGATCATGCAAGTCCTTCACAATACAATGTGTCTTGAAGAATTCGACCTTCAAATCCTGATCTGTAATGGTGGACACAAAAATCAAGTTTTTCTTTATCCCAAGGAAATACACAACATTGTGAATGTGTCTGACAGTACAATTCGAAAGTGTTACTGGAATATCTCCATATCCCTTGATTTGATAAGAGCGATCATCTCCAACGTAAATATGGGCACCATTATGTGTTTCTTTAAAGTTTGTATACCAATTCTTGTTACATGTCATGTGAATTGAAGCGCTAGAATCAAAAAACCATGCATCAACATCATCAGTTTCAGCAGACAACACAGCATTTGACACAAACAATTTGAGATCTTTTGGTTCAATATTCAGGTTTTCTTCTGCAAAGTGTTTTGAATGTTTTCTATTTTTATTCCTAGCCTCATCATCATTTTTCTTCTTATAAAATTCTCTAGCAATATGCCCAGGACTACCACAGTAAAATCACTTAGGTTAATTTCTATTCGATGGCATACCTTGATTTGGCTTTGACTTCCTCTGAAATGAACTTCGTCCTCTGCCTCCTTCTCGTGGTTTCCCTTTAGGGAATATCTTCTTTGTCCGTAGTGCTAAGTCTGAATTATGAGGCTTCAAATTCGCATGCCTCTCTTCCTCTTGCAACAATATACATGTCAGTTCCTCAAAAGTAGGAGCTTTCTCCCTCGCTCCAAGGCTTGTTATAAACATTTGATAGTCCTCTAGCATTCCATTTAGGGCAATTGTTACAAGATCAGTGTCTGACACTTTTTCTCGTATATCTCCCAATTTATCTTTCATTTCTTTAATTCGCCCAAGAAAAGTACTGACAAACTCATTTATATCCATCTTAATACTTAGCGATTTACTCTTTAGGAAAAGAATGTGATTCACATTATTAGTTTGATACAGATCTTTAAGTGCTTGCCACGTTTCACTAGAAGTCTTAGCATCTCTAATATGCAGAATGATGCTATCTTTAACAGACATTCTCAACAATACATTGGCTTTGTTCTCTCGCTTATCCCAGTCTATGATTGTTGTCGTTGTCGCGCCTACAGCCGCATCGGGTCGTGCTTCATCTCCTTTCATGATCGTCCATACGCCATAACCTTCCATCAAGGTTTTCATCTTGAATTTCCAATTGATGAAATTCGATCCATCCAATTTGTTGGCTTCGTTGAGGTACGTTTCTGCCAACGGATTCATCATTCTTGCAAACTTCTTCACACAGTAAACTCGAAAGTAATAACTCAGAAAGCAATCTCCTCTTTATTTCTTATAGCTCAGAAAAGGTGTGAATTAGAAATCGTTGGATTGTTGCTTCACCACAATGCACATTCACCACAGGAAGAACAATATCAGATCAGATGTCCTCTTGCGCCTTGAGCAGCAACGATCTTTCCTTCAGATGTGATCTCTCCACGATGCTCCACAAATCTTCACGTGCCTCTCTTCAATATATCTCAATGCTACACGCAAATTCTTCAGCAAAAGACAACAGTTATAGCAGGAAACGAGACTGACTCGGGATCTCTCTCTGGTTATGGGCCCACCACGCTTCCGCTGTGAGTATCAAAAGAACCAACTGTGAGTAAGCTTCCCGAAACAGAAGAACAACATGCCTCTTCAAATCTGGCACCAAGCAATCCGTTGATCTAAGATGGCGGCCTCCACAGCACCAAGCGATCCGCTGCTTTGCGATCTAGCCTCTGCAGCGATCCAAGCGATCCGTTCAGCGCGCGCCTTCTCTTTCCGTTCAGAGATCCTCTCGCAATGATCTCTCTCCACGCAGGTCATACGTCAAGTTAATAAGCACCCACCTCAATCTGGGTGAAATGATCCTCCTTAAAATGATCCTACAGACCACAACGATCTGCCCTCTCCTTCTCGCTCTTATACCAACTTAAAACTAGAGTGAAGAAAACCGACTCACAACATTTCGGAGACGGGGGAAGCAAATCCGAGTTTGTTCCAATTAATCAATAAGATTTACAATGTATATATAAGAAGTTGTATAGTTGAGAAACGGTTTTAGTAACATTACGACGGTTGAAAACTAATCACAGTTTAAACCAACTAATTTCTCCATTATTCTAACTATAGCATCGACATTTGCGTCTTCAGGAGTTGCTCCATAGTGTTGTTGCTTGTAGAATGCAAGAATGGAGTCACAATCCGAGACAATGTCCTTGCAAAGCAACAAAACATTAATACTTAATTGCTTCTCTCCTTTTCAAGATAATTTTCAAAACCTTAATCTTTTTAATGAATGAATTACTCAACTGAAACTAGAAATTTTTTTAATCAAATAAAGATTAGGTATGACATGGTCACCATCTTCCATTTATTAGAATATTAATAATAAATGTTTAGGTTTTGATCAAGAATTTGTAGGCTTGATAGATATATTTCTATATGGAAGGTTCTTATTTATTAAAAGAATTAATAAATTGCATCATCATTTAATACCAAGACAACAAAATTTTATATATAATTTTATTAAAATAAATACAATATCATAAAAAAATTATATATGTGATTTCATAATAACTTAATAATCCATTTTAATTTAAAGATTTTAACTTAAAATGTTTAATCAAAATTTTACAAAATTTAATGTTTTTAAATTTGGTCAATTTATTAATAGAATATATTATGTAGAATTTTAATTTTTTAATGGAAATAATCATTATATTGAAATAAATAAACATTTTATAAATTTAAAATATTATTGTGAAAATAAGTTGAATTTATATATTAGATATTTGAGTAGAAAGGTGCTCTAGAGTATCCAATATGGTAGAGATGTTATATCTATCAAGCTCAGAGGGATAAAATCTTTAGAGTTGCAAACCTTTGACCTTTCCTCAAGTTTTGCACTTTAAAAAAGATTTTCACCTCAAGAGATTAGATCCTTCTGAGATTAAGATGGATCTATGCTAGTTGAATAAAAGTTAACATTGGTGGATCAAATAAAAAAATAAAAAAATTCAATTAAATTATTGTCAAATAAATCCTAAAATATAACAATAGATAATATTTTTTTAATTATTAAATAAATATTTAATAATATTAAAGAAAAAAGATAGATTTATTGTTTAAATGAAAAATACTTGTAAATAAGTAATTTAAATATCAATAAATATCCAAAAATTTCATTATATAATCCCAATAAATTTATGTAAATATGTTTCAAAATAATTATATGATGCAAATAGTTAATTACACCGAAGGCGTTCTTTTAGGGGGAGTTCTCTCTCAACTTTTCGTCATCTGTCTATATCCATTTGCAACAGTACACATGTTTTGTTAATCTACCACGTGTGCTTGTCGTCCACCGCCTCAATGTCGATTCATGCCTTCACCCATACGCTACTGCATGACTTTAGCACCCACGACTACTCACCTTGTGCCCCAAAATCTTCTCCTAGATCTCGAAAGGCACCCACAGTGCCTTGTCGTAGTGGCCGTCATGGCTAGAGATGGTGTATCGGAACACTTCAACGAATAGTCATGTTGCTCTGGTGCCTTCTCCCATGCCCGATGAAAAATTAGTGGGACGATTTAAGCAACTGAGGGGAGATGTTCCGAAGATGCAGGAGCCATTCAACAGGAGCCATTCAGCAGAAGCAATCTCACCACGTAAATTAGAGAGCCCTCGCTCATCCAAAAAGATTACAATGATAGTATTATATATACCATCATCAATGAAAACCTCGTTGGAAGGACGAAAGATTGGCTCACCGTCCAACATGCCTATCATCCCCCTCATCGACCCAAAAGAGCTGCAGGAACCAAATAGATTGTTGCTTGGAGGGCCGAACAGACGGCGGAATAGAGGATAGTCAAATGGATCATGGCCAAAGAATTCCTCCACTAAATGTCTCCCTCCTCCTTTGATGTTGCCACCGCCTCAAGCTGAATCTGACAGAAGGGTCTGGAAAACTTGGAATCCCCAAAATTTCTTCCCATACAACCACAACCCACGCCACCACTACGACCCTCGCCTCTGTCCTTTGATAGTGTTTATTCTTTTCGATGGATTGAAGAGGATCTTTTTGCAGGTTTGTGCCCTTTTCAGGGAAACCCCTCCTCATTTCTTCTTTGTTCAACAAAATGTTGCAGGTTTTAAAGCTTTGGAAGAAGGGATTTGAGTTTGGCCTCATGGGCCTGGATAGATCATTTTGATATGTCCAAGTTCTCTATATTTGAAAAAGAATATTTCATTTTTCAAAATTACTATTGTGTTCTATCCCTTGCTGACATTGTGGTCAACTCGTTTTTATGTGAAACACACTACTTCTTTCCAAACATTTCCATTGTGTTCTGCTCCTTGTTGCGTCTACAAGCAACTCCTTTACAGGTGTCTAGGTTCTCATTACACAAAGTGGCCTACTGTCACATCATTTTTATTTTGTTATGATCCTCACTGATGTTAGGTCCAATTATGAAAATAGGTTTTCTTTGAAATACAAAATTTTGTTGTTTGAACCTCTACAGTTAGAATTGTACTACTTGCCTCCTGAAAAGGAGGATATGTCAATGCCAATACCATATAATTTTCTTTGGTCCTAAACCAATAACAATTTACATGATACCTACACATGTCCCTTCAGGGTGAATTCCAAAAACAAATTCAGTTCCCACCAGCAATATCAAAAAATCTAAAACTTCGTTAACATACCTAATCCAAGGCTTGAACTCTTTTCTGGTACATTCACTATTGAACTCCAAAAATCTAAGCTATTGGAGTTGCTTATAATTTTCTACTCACCTCCATTCATTTACATCATCCTTGGATTCTTCTAGACTTTCAAGTTCATTTCGTTGTTTCCTTCTCTTTGTTAGACCTAAATTTCTTTTGTCCTATGTCAATGGGACATCTGAAATTCTCTTATTCTAAACCTACATCATATTTAACATCAATTGTTGAGCTTTCATACATTCTAAATTTCGAAAATTCGTAGTTGTCTCAAAATCCATGCTTCCACGTGGGAAAAAATCACCCCCTCCTCTACAATAGTGTTAGCGATATTTCTGGTATAGGGGTAAAATGCAAAGGAATGGGTAAAAAACCCTCTTGTCCTAAGTTCGGGATGCAAATGTGCCCGTGGTAAACAGCAAACGGATCTGGACGGCAGACATCCGCGCGCCCAGATCAACGGTACGCGTCGGATTTCGAAGCCCCCCCGTCTTTCTACCTTTAAGCGAAGGGGGGGGGTCCGGAATCGCGGGCGCATCTCTCCAACGGCCACGATCATAGCGCCCGGATCAACGGCGCGAGAGGTGATTCCGGACNCCCCCCCCCGCCTTTCTACCTTTAAGCGGAGGGGAGGGGTCCGGAATCCGGGGTGCATCTTTTCGATGGCTGCGATTGGTGAGACCGGATCAACGACTCACAGGCGATCCAGACTCCCGCCGCCTTTCTTCGTTTAACCCTGCAGGTCCCTTCCACGTCATGCCACCTTTTGCGCTACCTCCCTCCTTGCCACCTATTCCCCACCTTGCCATGTGGCAGAGTCCTTTCCCTTTAGCCTCTCCTCGTTCCGCCCAGGTGGTCCCTTCCCCCCTCTTGTCATCCACTCACCTTCCGAGTCTCCTCGTCCCCTACCATGTGTCCCATCCATCTCCCGTGGCATTCCCCCTCCGCTTATCGCCTTCCGCCATGTAGCTTCCTCTGTCACCCCCCTTCACACCTCATCACTCCTTATTCCACCCTCACGGCTTTGGCGCCACCACCCCATTATGCACTGATCCTTCGCACCTGCCTCCACTCATATTCATCAAGACGACCAGCCAATCTAGGTGTCAGCGCAAGGGGCCTTCCACGTCACTAAAGTACCAAGTTGGCCATGCCGTTCTCAATCCCGATGAAGCAGTTATTGAAGCGGTTGGTGGTGGTTAGACATCGTCTCCGCCATAATGGGAAAGTCTGACAACGAGTTAAAGTGCACGTCGATTTGCCTACAGAACTGTAAGAAGTTCGATCGCGTCTGTCGAAGGTGCCCTATTAGTCAAAGATTGCAGGTGCAGATTGTCAGAAGCCATGCAGACGCAAAGCTTTTAATGCAATGTCTCGATTTTGTTGTTGTTGTTGTTTTGAGTATATGAAGGCGTTTTCGCCATTTTTTGTATCTATCGATGGTAGAGCAAAGCTTCCGACTGTAAAGTTTTAATGACCATTCTGGTTCTATGGTTATGCATCTGTGTTTGAGATTTCTTGTTTTATGACAAACAGTTTTCCTTTTCCATCTATGTTTCGTCTCATGCCAGAGAGTTCATGATCGAATGCTTCGTATGAATTAGCACAGTTATGTTATGATAAATGATTTATTGTTGCATTACTATTTTTTCTGGTTTCCTGCATTTGGGTGTAAGAAGATCTTGCCTTCAGATGCCTTCTCTCACAGTCTGTTAGAAACCTGACATTTATAACAGTCCCCTGTACTCTTCTTATACAAGTCTTCCCCCTACTCGCCCTTATTACAACTCACTGTTTGAAGTTTATCTAAAACCTCACTCGCCCATGCATGCCTAGCCTAGTTTCAGAGTTGAAATGATATTGTTCTGAGTTTCCTTCCATTTGATCACTCCTTTATAAACAAATCGTGACAATAAATTGATGGGTGTCAAGCTCTACTCCTGCAAGCAATCCAGGAGTGACTTCTGACGCTAACAAATAGACAACAATATGCACCTGACACCAGACAACCAGTCACTACACTAATATATCTTGTCTAGCTAATACAAAACTCCTATAACATCCATGAAACATTTAAAAAATCTTCTGAAAATTCTTTCATCAATGCCTAAAATTTACATAAAATTAGAGAAAAGAGTCATGTATACTCATCAAGAACAGATTTACATCAACCTCTTTATCTATCAAATAATTATGCTATGGGGCTTCAATACAGGAATGGTCTTTGTATAAATACTTTGGGAATACATCCCATGCACGACTCCCATAAGATTTCAGCATACATATACAAGTCCTAACATGGTTGTGAAGGCTCCAAACCCTAATAAGATTAGTGGTTGTTATTAAAAAAAAATAGTACAAATATTATGTTAATGGTATTTAGAAAGAAACATTATATGCAAAAGGAACACAGAGACATAGGAAAATAAAGAGTTTGTATTACAGTAAACCAAGGGCCACTCCATTTGTACCCAACCAATCCGTAACCACTTCAGCAAACATATGTCAAACACCCACATTTTTTATCTTCATGGAAACCTGCATACCATGGCACACATTTGGTTTTCACTATGTACAAGTAGTTTCCATCTAACCAAATTAACCCAATCATGACTAAAGCATTATTAGAATATTTTATTTCTATAATGTTTACTTGTAGGACTCCTTTATGGTCCAAGCAAATTCAAAATCTATCCATGGAAGGTGTATGAGAGTTGTGATCGCACACCTGAAATGAAAACCCTACGATAGATATATGTTTGTTGTAGAGTAGTTATAAATGTTTTGTTTTTTGTTTTTCAAAAGAAGTATTATGATGTTGTCCAGTAGTTTTTTTTCTGTAAGAGTTTTAACCGTGAAGAGCAACTGAAAACTGTCGAGAAGAGACTACCGTTGTACTTGAGAAAAGAGGTGGTTTCTTCTATGAAAAACAAATTTGAAAAAATATGACTAAACAAAAGAGGCTCTTGTATGTGAAGAATAGAAAAAGGAGAGTACTGTGATTTGTTTGTGAGATGTTTGCCAGAAAAAGGCTAACATTGAAAAAGTTGTAGAAAATTCTATTTTTGGGAAGGAGTAGGGTTGTTGTGGAGAAGTCATGTTTTTCCTACAAAGAGTAGTAAGAGTAAAAAAAAAGAACGTTTTGTGCGCAAAGGACTTACTGTAGTAGCGAGCCGTAGAGGCCAAGGTGGAATTTGTGAGTTGCAGTTTGAAAGAAAGCACCAAAGTGTGAATTATGGACAAAGGTTTCACCTCTATGACAACTTCTTGAAGAAAATAATTTTGAGGTTTCAACTAAAATGTGGTTTTGAGTTCGTGGCATTGCTTGCATTTGATGTAGAGTAGCTATAAATGTTCTGTTTTTTTCTTTTTCAAATAAAGTTTTATGATGTGGTGCAGTAGTTTTTTTCTATAAGAATTTTAACCGTGAACAATAGCTGAAAATTGTTGAGAAGAGACTACCATTGTACTTGAGAAAAGAGGTTGTTGCTTCTATGAAAAATAAATTTGAAAAAATATGGCTAAAAAAAAGAAGCTCTTATGTGAAGAACGTAAAAAGGAGAGTACTGTGATTTGTTTGTGAGATGTTTGCCAGAAAAAGGCTAATATTGAAAAAGATGCAGAACATTCTATTTTTGGAAAGAGTAGGGTTGTTGTGGAGAAGTCATGTTTTTCCTACAAAGAGTAGTAAGAGTAACAAAAAAGGATGTTTTGTGTGCAAAGGACTTACTGTAGTAGCGATCCGTAGAGGACAAGGTGGAATTTGTGAGTTGAAGTCTGAAAGAAAGCACCAAAGTGTGAATTATCGACAAAGGTTTCACCTCTGTGACAACTTCCTAAAGAAAATAATTTTGAAGTTTCAACTGGAGTGTGGTTTTGAGTTCCTAGCATTGCTTGCATCTACTATTTGGTGATTGTTGAATGTCATCTCCTTTGTATGGATCCGGGTGTGAAGCCCATTTTTATTGAAGCTTTTTAAAATCATGCATTTTTCATTTTATGAGGATTTTGACGTTTCAGGTTACTTGATTAAATAGATGTTTGTGCATGAGGAGGAATTGGCACATTTGTTTATACCCTGTTTCACATTCTCATTTGCAACAATTGAAAATTGAATTATGGTTGAGCTTTAGCATGTGAGCTTTGCATTGATCTTTTATGTTTTTAACAAAAACTAATTTGGAGGCCATGTTGTGTCTTGGCCTCCATGGTTTCTATGATATTCTCCATTTCTCTAGGGGATCTATAATTTGGAATATTACATTGTAAATGTTCCCATTATCTTTCACCTTACATACATGTATACAACTTGTTGCTTTGTATATAAAGGACTATTACATTCTTCACACCATGTCAAACCAGAACAAACCATACAACTCCCATGAGAGTGAGTGTTGAGGAAAGGAGAAAACCTACTTTAGAATTTGATAGTAATAAAGGTGTTCACTCCGGAATAACAACTTGCTCTCATCTACATAGTTCTGCAGCCAGAAATAACCATTTGTCCATGCAAGTTGTGGGAGAGAAAAATACCAGTATATAGTAAGGTCCCCAACAGACCCAATTATTTCAAATCTTGGACTTTTCGTCCATACTCAGATATTTAATTTTTGCATGCAATAGACATAAAGTGAAATAAAATAATAACTAGTTCGAGTTTTAAAGCCAGATGAGTGCACTGGAATCACTAATATCCACTTGATTCAATCATTATGCAGACGAGAACATGTTATCTATGAAACCTTCTTAATTTCTCATTGTCCATTCTCTCACTTTCCCACAACCAAATCAATGGCACCCTTTCTACCAACCTCTTTAATCCCACTGACATTCAATTCCTTGACTTTTCCTTCAACAACTTCACTGGCTTTATTCCTCTCAGCTTGGTTTGCGATACAATCTCCACCATCTCAACCTTCGTCGAAACAACCTTGGGGGTTCGATTCCACTGGCTCTATCTAACTGCACAAAGCTGGTTGTCCCATAGTTGTGTTTGAATATCTTATTGAATGATCCAAATTACAATCGAATTTTGAAGGGGAAGGCATTCAAAATTCAAATTTGCATTTCCCCTCATTCTCATTGATACGATAACAACCTCTGCTCAAGCTTCTATTGGAATGTAAAAATCAATTTTCATGCACCAGTCAACATCAACACAATGCATGAGCACTGGCGGACAATTGACAACATGACTGGAAGAGCCTTAGAGCTCTTCGGAGGGGTGCATCACTGGAGAGTAACTGTCGAACTATGCAATGGATAGCCATGGTCGATGCCCCATATCTTATGTGATGGAGCAATGTTGTGCTCTGACAACTGACAATCTCGTCTTAAAGTCAAGTTTATCAAGTGCTTAAGGCTTGCTCGTATGGTATTAGGTGTGATAGAATATTGTATGCATATTTGATATTCTCATGTATAAAAGTTCCACAACAGTTAGATGTCACAAAGATTAGCATTGTTACACTAGAATACTAAATAATAATAATTAAGAAGTGTAGCTTCCAAGTTACTCCACTAATAAATAAAAAAGTAATAAGACCTAGATGTAGAGTTTAATAAAGCCATCACTATAGAATGATAATAAATCCAACACTACAGAATGCTAAGAAGAGCGATGTGTCCGTTCAATATATTAACACATTCAGTGCATTAACACCTCTGAAAGTTTGATTAAAAATATCATTTTACCTAGAATTTCCCTATGAGCCAAGAGCCAACCACCCAATATATGGTTTCTTGACTTATTATCAAAAATTACACCATATTTATCTTCGATCCATCGATTCCAAGGGACCGAAAAGAGTATTTAGACGATATTGAGTAATTTATTCCTTGTTGGATAGAATTTAATATATGAAAATTAAGTACAAGAAGGACTTCTCCATGTGAGAAAACTCATATATTGAAACAATTGAAGGTATATCACCATGGAAGCCCTCGTTCAAATGGGAAGACATTGGTGCATTGGAATTGGATATTCCATAATGGGATATACCACTATCTCTGGATGCTCAGAATAATCTGAGTAGTTTAAGGATAAATAAGCATAAGACAAACCAAACCAAACCAATAGGTATGCATATGATTTCAAATTGAAATAGAAAACAGTAAACCAAGATGATATTTAAGGCTTACTAGTCAGTCATATATTACAGGGAGTGCGTATCGAACCAATTTCATTTGGGAATTTTATTCCTCTTGCATAGTTCATAGTAAGTCATCGTTAAATCATCATTGTTATGTGAATTTTATTTGTTTCAGATAGCTTTATTAATTTATATATATGAGGGTAAAATTGAACTACAATAAACATACAACAAAGAGAGAGAATATGTGACTCTAATAGACGACTCACCATTGTACAATAACCGGTGCATAGAATAGCATCCTTGCACCCCTGTCCAGTTCAGGGAGGTACTAAAGAATCCTAGAAATCGATTTCCCGAGACCAAGTACAATTATGCTATCTTTTTCTTATGGTCGTGAAACCTCCCTCCAGTTGTCTCAAAAATTTACTTGGATTGATAATTAGGGAAATATGTGCATCATGGACAATGAGTAGTAGCAACCAACCAAGAAACAAGGAGGTAATAGGACATTAAAAAAAAGAATGTTAAAGAAAAAAATATGTTCAACTAGGTGAGTGGATAGAGGACCAACGAGCTCACTATTGAATAGAAATGGTTGTGCTCATACTTGTAGCTATGTCTTTATATCATACCGTCAGTTAAGAAAAAATAAAATTGAGAAATGCCAAATCATAGCATTCATATTTTTGTCATATTAAATAATTAAGACTAGAGTTGTTGGTGCATAGCCAAGGCAGGTCGTCCCAACCATGAACTGCAGCAGGTCATTGATTCTCTACAAGATCGGGCAGATGGATGGACATCGTGTAAGGAGCCACTCATTATTCTACTATATCTTGGTACATCAACGTCTTCATTTTCTGCAACAATGGGTGAGTAAACATATTCAACGCCTTTCACCATCGTTCTACATAACCTCATCAAATTCCAACCTTGTTTCCATGTAACCAACCTTGTATTGCTTGTATTTATAATAGGATTAATTTACACGCATTTTAGTGTTATCGATTTGATAGATCTTTGAATGAACCCACCTACTCACCTATTTGTGTGCTCAGGATTAATTTACATGCATTTCAGTATTGATTGATTTGACGGATCTTTAAATAACCCCACCTTCTCACATGTCTGCATGCTCCTTGGTGTCGAAGGACTTTTACAAGTTGACAAATATGGTTTCTGAAAACTTGTCAAGTTTTTCGTGAAAAAATTTCACCAAGATATGCTTTTATCCCTAAGATATTCATTTTATCCCCAAGATATGCCTTTATTGACAAAACAAAATTGTAAATATATGGACAATTAACTCAGACAATTTTATATGGACAAGATAATTTTAAGTTATCTAAGTTGTGGTGCGTGGACTACATGTAAGTTCTGATAGTGATTGAAATCTAAAATTTTTGTTTTTTATCGATTCTTTCTTTTCTACGTCTTAGAAGGAGAAGAATTATATGAATGTTGAGAGGCTTTTTTGAATTCCAAAAAATGAAGGTTTGCACATGATAGCTTTGATCTTTATATCAAACCAACTTATAAAAACTAAAGTGGAATTTTATTTTTATTATATTGCAGAAGGAATGCAAGGCACAAGCAGGATCTCTAAGCTTTAGCCCCCTGGCCAGGATTGAAAATATGGTAAGACAGTCAAAGGGCGTGATGTCTCTTATTGAAAATGTGCATATGATTGGTAGTGATGGCGGTAAGAATAATCTGGTGTAAACTCCTAGGCACATGGGTCCAAATGTCCAGAATAAGCGGAAGAAGCACGACCAAGCATTGTTGTTGTATTTATCATAAAAACAAAAACCTTTTCAATATTGCAGTAGCAACATAGTAGCGATTCTAACCTTGAACCTTGAAAACAAAATCTTCAAAATCTAGCCTGAATTCAAAGGAAAAAATCAATCCTAAACGTTGTTGAACTTAAACGCCTACACATCCCAGCAATTCCAGATGCAAAATACCAAGTTTGGACTCTTCGTGCAAGTATGTAAGTCCCCGGGCGATGTTGACCACAATGGGAATTCGTTATTCATCATTGTTAATGAGTAGAAAGGTAGAACACTATATTTACATGTTGGGTGTTATACCAAGCTCTCCATTCTCTTTTAATCTTAAGTCGAAGGGCATTTAAACTATATCGTGTTGAAGTTACAAAAAGTCATCGTGGGCATCACAACTACCAAAAATTTATTCAATTTGAGTTATATGTCATTTTTACCGAAATACAACAACAATGATCAACATACTAATAACTTTAAGTCCAAAACCTTTATTGGGATACTTGATTGCATTTCACAAAATAAAAAAGTAAATGAAAAAGTATATATATATATATATATATATATATATATATATCGTTCACTTTGTTTTTTATTAAATTGGAAGCCGTATATTTAAAAAAAATGAAATATCCTCCATAAAATTTAGTGGATCAAAATTCTAAATCTTTCATAAAATTGAAATTCTATAAACACAATGACTGCATATACTGGTTTTGTACTCTATTTAGAGTCTCAAAAAATTATATCGTAAGGATAAGACTAGGCACATGTAATGTTCTCTTATCTGTAAGTATAAGATGATGCACATCCAATGTTCTCTTATCTGTAAATATGAACACTTAAAAAAATATGAACTCAATTTCTGTAAATATGAACACTTAAAAAAGTATACACAGAATCTCTGATATTTCTGCTAATCTAGGATAAGAGAGTCTTTGTAATTTATTACAATTTTAAATATAAAATTTAAGAGAAAGTTTGTGTATTTTTTAGAATTTTAAATATAAAGTTTTAGAGAAAGTATATCTCATTTACTATAATTTTAAATATAAAATTTAAGAACAATTTTAAATATAAAATTTAAGAGAAAGTTTGTGCAATTTATTAGAATTTTCAATATAAAATTTAAGAGAAAATTGTCATTTACTATAATTTTCAATATAAAATATAAGAAAAAGTTTGTAATTTATTGTAATTTTAAATATAAAATTTAAATATTTTAGTGTTTTTAAAATAAAACTAGAAATCCTTCTACATCCAACCACAATACTTTTATTCATTTGTATCCATAGTGGTTGTTATGTTAAGAAAATGGAATTCAAATTTAAAAGTTGTATATTTATTTTTTTCTAAACCAAAATGTTTGCTCAACTTAATGTTCTAACGAGCTAATAATATTGGAGTATATTATCGTTAAGTAGCCATTAAAAGATGTACAACACTACTATCACAACTTTTTTATTTAGTTGATCACATAGTGTGCATTTTCAATAAAGAAACTCAAAGATGAGGAAATGAAAGTTATAACATCGAAATGTTTAATTAACTGGTGGAAGATGTATTGAGATATAAATTGCCTTCTATTTTATTTAATTGTCATAAAGACATATATTACTTAGTCTTTTTCGACGTTCCCTTTCCCCCACTTCAGGGGTATGCTAGTAATATCATAATCTTTCCCTTTAAGCTTGACCTATCCAACCTATTTAAGCTTTCCCTTTAAGATTTACCTGTCCAGACTGTTTGCCTCTTTGGTATTGAGTTTTTTCCTTCCTATATTATCTCCTACACTTTTTAGACCCACGTAATTGACGTTAGGGAAATACTTCGTGACACCAAGTCATTGTAAGGGCTTTTGGGGGTTAACTTTGTGGGCTAGGGCCAAGGAAAAAAGTGCATAGAAAGCAGGGTTTATAAGGAGATGGGGGTTGACTTATTTGAGCCTTGTAGTGATATATCATATAAAGACGGAATGTGTTTCTTACGAGAGAACAGAGAAAAACAATAGCTACAACTCTACACCTAATTAATGGAAAAATTAATTCATTGTATAAGGGCAGGTATATGAAGGGATAATGGAATGTTGGAGGCCAACTTTCATGGCAGTGTCTAGGGTTTGAACCTAATCGAATATAGAGAGCATGCATTATGCAAGTTTTCAAAGTATTAGTGTGGTTGTTAGGTGTGGTATAGGCTAGAAGTGATGGTTTCGATGTAGGGGGAAGAGTGCTATACAGGTGGTGGTGATCAGGATCAGTCTAGGGATTGGAGATACGGTTTTCCGAGCTGGTGGGCAGAAGGAGCAATGGTTTGTGATGTGAGGGCTATGTCTGAGGGGGTGGCGAACGATAAATGGTGGAGTCAAGAGGGATTATTTAAATCTGACGACCTATACCAAGAAGAGCTAAGTAAGTACAGACAATCATCATTACAGGTAGGTGTGAGTGTGGGTAGACTGGAGGAAGGAGTGGAGGCTCGAAATCTAGAAGAGACAGTTATCGCGACGCCAAAGGGGGATCTGACTACAGGATTAAGTGCTCTAGTAAATGATCCTCGGCTTCGAAATTCGAAAAGTAGGGAAAAAATGGATTATGCAAAACCTATCCATCCTTCGTTTCAACAGGAAGAGAGTCTGCAGTCGGTTTCAGTTTTATCGCACGGTGGTAAGGGGAGGGATATAGGTAGATATCAGTATGGTAAGGTGGATAAAAGACAAGGGTCGGTATCAGGTGAGGTGCAGGATGCAAAGGTGAAGGGTGAGGTCATCTGGAGAGAGCTAAGGGGCGAAATGGAAGCGATCGAAAAGCCAAATCCAACGGAGTAGGATACTAGATCTAGTGTAGGGAAGGGAGTGTCATCTGGGTCGCTCCCGAAATCCTGGCAAGTAAGAAAGGAAAAGGCCAGCTTAACGTTAGGCCGGGACATGGGTATGTCGGAGGTAGAGGTGCTATCGCAGCGAGGGCTAGTGGGCAAATTTGGGTATTGGGCCATGGGGGCCAAGGATGTTCTTGGGTGGGTAAAGGAAACCTGGAATCCGTTGCTTGGTTATACTCCAGTGGTTTACATCATGTCAAAAGGATGATTTTGTTTCATCCTCAACTCCTCGGCTAATGCGCTGGAGATTTTAAACAAAGTGTGGGTTGTTTCAAGTGGAAGCCTAATTCTTAAGCATTAGCACAACGCTTTCAATTCGAAGAAGGAATTTATTAGATATAGGCACCTGTGGGTGCTTATGTTGGGGTGTTTGCTCCTGTTTTGGAATCTGGAATCGTTTCAGGATATCGGGAATGAAATAGGTAAATTTTTATATGTTGATTCCAAACTTCTGGAGGGAGCAAATCGGAGGATGGGTAAGTTCCTGGCAGAAATCGATGTTTTTGAAGGATTATCGACGTAGATTGATATTGAGTGGGGAGGGATGATGTTCCAGAAAGTTCTTGACTACGCTGGAGTGTCATTCAGATGCCTAGAATCCAGAGGTATAGGCCATTTGGTGCATCAATGTAGAGGAGAACGCCAGAAAGCGGGATATGGGTGGAGTGTAGGGAACATAAATGATGTTGTAGCAAAAATACAAGCGACACCGACTGTTTTGTATCCGGTTCAACCAAATTCGACTGAGCAAAGCGTAATGGAGTCGGGTAAGTTGTTTCGATCGAATCCTTGTTTTACATCAACTTCGCCTTTTCTTGTTGAGAGGGTTATGGAGTCCTTCGGGGAAGATACAAGCAATTTAGTTGTTGTTATCTCTGAGGGTAGTGCATATGTTGTTCACCTTGAAGTGGGTGCTTGGGAGGAGGTCTCTAGAGTAAAGGGTGGGGGAAATTTCGTGAAGGATGGTAGTGTTGAACCAACTGGAAATAGGATGCTTATGGTTGTTTGTGTGGGCTTAGATTTGGAAGGGGGGAGGACTGTTGTAGAAGAAGAGGGTATGTTTATAGGGAAGAAGGGGGGCAACGATGGTAGGGACAGTGGCCCATTGAATGTTATAGAGGAAGATAGTGCCCTGGAGCATCGATGTGGGACAAGTGGGGAAGGGTCAAGGGTTATATTAGAAGCTAGAAGTGGATGGGAGGGGACGACCTGTAAGATACACGAGTTTCTAGAAGGGATTCTTGCGGAAATCAGAGGACAAAACAACTATAGAGCTTTGTCTAGTTGCATGGGGGATGAATCTTGTATTGCCTCTGAGGATAGAGTCACTTTTAGGGAAGGGCAGTCGCAGGGTGCAGAGGAGGTAGGATTCGGATCTGAACAAGCGGGAGATCTAGGTGGTCCGCACTTACTGACAGAGGAGGAAGAATCCTTAGCTTCGTTCATCCCATCCTACAGGGATATCCTGGCCAAAACTTCATTACCAATTTACGTGGAGGGGGGAAACCTTACCTGTGCAAAATTGTAAGAATCTTTATGTGGATAAAACCAAGGAATGCATTTCTGTCAACTTGAAAGTGGAGAATACGTTTGTTAAAGTAGTTGTGTGTGGGGGTTTGGAGAAAGTTTTTTCTCTGATAAAGACGAGGAGTGCGAGAAAGGTTGGGTGTGAAAAGGAGCAGTGTGGTCCTAATGGAAATAGCATGTTTATGGGTCCGAGGGCGCTTAGAGAAAAAAAAGAACTAGCCAGAGTTAAAAAATGATAGTTGCCTCCCTAAATGTGAACGGGGTGGGGGGGAGTCAAAAGTTTTTGGCTCTAAAAAGGTTTTTAAATAAAATTAATCCAGATGTGTTGTTTGTACAAGAAACAATGGTTTGCATTACAAAAGCAAGAGAATTGTTTGCTAAGCTTCTGCATAATTGGTACTTCTGCAGTACTGATTCTGTGGGTCTTTCAGCAGGGTTATTATCATCTTGGAACCCAAGGAAAGCTAATCTAAAATATTTTCTGACCTGTGCAGGGATTTTGTTGGAAGGTTATGTTAAAGATTTGGATAGATGCATGAAGTTGATTAATTGTTATGGGTTGTATTTAGATAGAGAGAGAATTTGGGAAGCCATAAAAGACGAGGGTATTATGAAGGAACTGAATTTAGTGTTGGGGGGAGACCTAAATTTTACTAGGTCCTGTAGGGAAGTGTGGGGGGAACATGCTAGGGCAGATCCCTTACACTCTTTTTTCAGTCAGATGACCCAAGTAGAAGGGGTTGTAGATGTGGAGCCTATTAAATTAATTCCTACGTGGAGGAACGAGAGAGGAGGTCATGATTTTATTGCAAAACGATTGGATCGCTTTCTGATCTCAGAAGATTTGATGTAGGTAGGCCTGAGGTATAAATCAAGGGTAAGAAATATAAACATCTCAAATCATATGCCTGTGGTCCTTTATTTAGAACTAGAAAGAAGAAAAGTCAGTTACCCCTTTAAATTTAACTCAATATGGTTGGAAGATCCAGATTTTGATTTTATGATTTTTTCTAAATGGGCTAGGTTGACTGGTTCGGAGTCTATTAGCCCTATGGAGTCTATGGTTAAAAAATTGAAGTTTCTTAAGGTCTAGATGTCTAGTTGGGAGAAAAAGAAAAAGAGTGAGGCAAAGGCAGGACTGGCAAAGATTGAATCTAAACTTGATGATTTATATAACAAAGTTCCTGGAGGTTTAGCGAATGAGATTGACAGAGTGTTAATTGTAGAAAAAGAGCATAGGATTTCAACACTTTTGAGACAAGAAGAGGTTACTTGGAGGCAGAAAAGTACAATCAATTGGCTGGCTTCCAGGGATAGGAATACCAAGTTTTTTCATGTGTTTGCAAATGCTAGGAAATAGGTAAATACTATTTGGGGGATCACTAAAGAGGATGGTAATGTGATTTCCAGTGAACAAGGATTACAAGAGGAGGTTGTAAACTTTTTTCAGGAGTTGTACAAGGCACAACCTAATCTGGTCATTTCTGATCAACTTGCAGTTATAAAGAATTATCCAAGAATGGTATCAGAGGAAGAAAATTGTAGACTGTATGAGCCAGTTTCCTCATCTGAACTTTTGTCAACTCTTAAAAGTCTTAAAGTGTCAAAGAGTCTTGGTCCTGATGGATGGACTGTGGAGTTGTTTTTGGCTTTATTTTTATTTAGTGGGTGTTGAGCTTCTGGAGGTTAGTGGAGGAGGTCCAGATTGAGAGGAAGGGTGAATGGAGCATTGAATGCCACTTTCTTAGCACTTATTCCTAAAAAGGAGAATCCCAGTTCTTTTGGTAATTTTAGGCCTGTAGCCCTTTGCAATTTGGTATATAAGAAAATTACTAAAATAATAGCTAAAAGAATAAAACCTATTATGTCCTTTGGTATTTCTAAAGAAAAATATGGTTTTCTAGAAGGAAGGAAAATTTCTGATGCTATTGGGATTGTGCAGGAAGCATTACATAGTATCAAGATAAAAAAATCAAAAAGTTGTAGTGCTTGAACTTGATCTGGTAAAAGCCTATGACAGGGTGGATTGGGGGTTTTTAAGGCTAGTATTGTTACAGGTGGGAATGAGTCTTGAGGTTACTGATTGGATCATGGGGTGTGTGACCTCAACAAATTATGCAGTCATGTTAAATGGCAAGCCTACACCTTTTCTCAGAAGTTCATGGGGACTAAGGCAAGGGTGCCCTTTGTTTCCCTTACTGTTTCTTTTAGTGATTGAAGGCTTAAGCAAAGCTATTAATGAGAAGGTAAGAGAGAAGAAACTAGAAGGAGTATCAATTGCTAGAGGGATTTACATTACTCATTTGATGTTTGTAGATGACGTGATTTTATCTGGTAATGGTAAGATAACAGAATGGGACATCTTAAAAGGAATCCTAGACTTGTTTTGCAAGGCAACTGGAATGGAATTTAGCCCACAGAAATCTTCTTTTCTTGAAGCAGGTTGGAAGGAAGAGGAGTTGGTTATGTTGAAAGGGCTCTTGCCTTTTGAAGTGAAACCAATTGAGGAGGGTTTTAAATATATTGGATGCTTTCTGAAACCAAACTGCTACTCTAGGATGGATTGGACTTGGCTAATGAAGAAATTTGAGAAAAGGATAGCTAGTTGGAGTTATAGGTGGTTGAGCTTGGGGGGTAGAGTTACTCTTGTAAAAGAAGTTCTGGAAAGCATACCTGTTTTCTGGCTATCAATAGCTAAAATCCATAAAAGTATTTAAATACTATAAGAATAAGGATGTTTAGTTTCCTTTGGACTGGAAAAAAGACAAAAGAAGGGATCCACCTGGTGAGCTGGAATCAACTAGCAAAACCAAAAATCTTGGAGGGTGGGGCATAAAGAATATTTACTCCTTTGGGAAAGCTTTAGCAACAAAGACTTTATGGAGATGTATTATGAATCAAGGTCTGTGGCATGAGGTGGTAATTAAAAAATATCTCAAAAATAAGTCAGTAGTAGAATGGTTCAGAGAGGGAAGGAAACATTGGATGAGTACTTCAAACACTCAGAGAACACTTATTACTTCAGTGCCCATTATTACTGACTGGGTGGCTTGGAAGCCTGGTAATGGTAAAGACATTAGGATTGGATTTGATCCACTGATAGGAGCTCAAACTTATTATAAATTGTCTAGAAATATGGTATTAGTCTTGAAGGGTAAAGGTATTGAATTTCTGGCTCAGGCAGGGTTCCAGGAGGGGGAGCATACTATGTCTCATAGATGGAAAATGGCAGAGGATTTAGGGTTGGAAGGAGAGCTTTTATATGAATGGCATAATTATATAAAAGGGCTTCTAGGTTCTGGGTTTGAGCTGAACAATGATAAAGATATTTTGCTATGGTCATGGGACACAAAATTTGGACAGGTCTCTACAAAACAAGCTTATGATATTCAGATGGAAAACTTAAATGGAGATGCTTCAGCCTTTTGGTACTGTGAGTTATGGGATTGGATGCTACCCCTTAAAATTAAACTTTTTGTGTGGCTTTTACTTGAAAACAAAATACTTACTTGGGGAAACCTATCTAAAAGAGTTTTTGAGGGTCCTAGCAGGCGTGTCTTGTGTCGGATAAGCGAGGAGAATTCAAATCATCTTTTTGTGGAATGTAGGTTCACAAAGGACATATGGATTAATATTCTGATGAAGCTAAGAATTGAGAGAAGATGGAAAGGAGAGAAGTTAGGAGTTTGTTATGAAAACTGGATAAAGAAGAAGGAAAGTTGGAAAGAGCTACCTAGTTTTCTATGTTGGGAAGTGTGGAAACAGAGGAATTTAGTTGTTTTTTAAGGAAGGCCAATTAGTAAAGAAAAAGTCTGTAATAGTATTCTTCAGGATCTAGGTGAAAAATTGTTCTCTATAAGCATCAAGAATGATAGGATAGATAGGCCTCCTTTGCTGGATTGAGATTTGGCTGTGGGTTTTTTTGATGCGGCTTTCCAAGACAGGGGGGAAAAGTGTGGGGTTGGAGCTGTCTTAAAATGCCCAGTGAAAGGTACTTTTAAAATCATGATGAACTGTGGGAAGGGGAGAAATACAAGGAGTGAATTGTTATCCTTGTGATGCATTCTTTATTTTGCTACATATTTAAAGATAACACAATTACAGTTGCTTAGTGATTTAAAAGCCATTGTAGATTGGTTTAATAATTTAAATGATTTACAGGTGTTATCTCTGGGCCCTGGAAGACCGGAATTAGAAAGTTGAGGTGGAACTTTTCACTTTTAAAGGCACATCATATTTTCAGATACTATAATAAGGTTTGATCAGTTCTCCAAGGCAGCATTACTACTTGAGGAAGATGGTATGATAATAAATTAAGGGTGCAACATAAAATAGGAAAGAGGAGGATCTCTTAATGTTTTTGTTTCTTGTAGCAAAAAAATAGTTATAGTGGATATCTATCTATTGCAGTCGAAAGCACTGTTGGTGGAATTGTAAAAGAACAAAGCAATGTCGGTGGAATTGTAAAAGAACTGTTTAAATTGCTCTTTGACCATGTGGTGGAAAGAACTGTTTATGTGTTTTCTCTGACAATTGGAGAAGATCTAAATTTTTCTGTAAAAGATTATAAAGACCTGTTATATTATCTAATATAAGTTTTTTTTTTACTGAAAAAAAATAGAAAGATAGATCATAATGGACGCAATAACCTCAACCTATTGTATTGATGAGCGGCGCTTCCCTTTTATGTACTTTTAAAAATTTATTCTAAAATATTTCATAGTTAAAACAAATTAAAAATTCATTTACTTTTGTTCAGAGAGAGCTTTCGGATCCATCGCATAGGTTTTATGTTCTTCGACGTTTCGGACCAAACTAGTGTGGTCCATCATCAGGAACGCGCTTTTTTTGAAAATGAAGGAAATGAGACTATAACACATCTATAAATAATCAAAAAGTTTTTGTAAGGAGCCATTGTCGTTATGAATAAAGAAAACTACATTGAAAAAATGTTGGACCACCTCAACAACAGTGGAAGTTATAAGAAACTCAATAAAAACCCCTTAAATAAGATTGCAAAAGAAGTTTCCAAAGCCATTAAATTAAGCAACAT
>ML788084.1:0-20400 GCA_009831015.1 Picea engelmannii
CATTATCCTAAAATCTCCCCTCTCTTGTGGATTAATTCATCCCCATTCTCTATCCATGTCCCCTTAGTAGATGATATCACATTTTATTACTAAAACATAGAAATATAATTCGCATATTACATCGCTTTGGTCGTGGCCACATATTATATCTACACAAGCATTAATTAAACTATGGATTATAGTGGGGATGTTACATTCCCCCTCCTCTATAATTGTGCATTGTCCTCAGTGAACACTATACCGAAATACATATATGCAAATTTACATCGCAATTATTAGAAAATAAAATTATGCAATTTAACAACTCCAACAGTAGTCCCAACCATTATCTCTTGTTCCTCTCAACCCGTTGACACAAGGAATGCACCATTCATTTATCAGGGCCAGCTCAAGAAATGTACCTTTCATTTATTAGGGATAACCTAAGGAATGTTCCATTCTTTTATCAGGGACCCCAACATAGTTAGCCAGGACTCCGAGACGTGGTTTTGGAACTCTAGTTGCTTAAAATGGAATTTTGCATTATTTTTTCTTCAAAATTCTTAAAAACATTTATGGGTATTCTTCCCGCATGTTTTCTTCATTCTCTCATGTAACATATTCAAGACTTTGGTAGGTCCATTGAACCTTTACCAACCCTATGGCTTTGTTCTTGAGCACTTTGACTTTCCGGTCTAGGATGCGTACTGGTTCCACCTGAAAACCCCCTTCGTGCTCCACTTGGATCACATTCCAATCAATTATGTGGTTAGGGTTAGGCACACATTTATTTAATAATGACACATGGAGTACATTATTCACTCTTATGGATACATACAATGCTAGCATATATGCACTTGGCCCTATCTTTTCTAAGATTTCAAAAGGCCCACAATATCTCGCTGCCAACTTCGAGCAACTTCCTAATCTTAGTGAAATTATTTTCGCATTCAATTTTAAGAACACATGTTCTCCCACTTTAAAATCTCTAAATACTCTATTCTTGTCTGCATAACTTTTCTTCCTATCTTGGGAAACCTTTAAATTCTGCTTGATCTTTGGACATCTACTCTTCCAATTCATTTAATAAATCTGGCCCAACAATTGCTTTGTCTATTCGATTATCTCAACTCACTGGTGTGTTACACTTTCTACCATACAATGCTTCAAACATAATCATTTTTAATGAGGCCTGATACCCATTATTGTCAGCAAATTCAACTAAATGAATACAATCCTCCCACTTTGATGGTTGGTCCATCACATACATTCTAAGCATCGCCTCAATTATTTTGTTATTCCTCTCTGTCTTCCCATCTGAATCTAGGTGATACATTGTTCTAAGATTTAAATTTGTCCCAAAGCCTTTGAACAAACCCTTCCAAAAATTGAAAGTAAACTTTGGATCTCTATCTGAAACAATTGCCTTATGCACCCCATGTAGCATGGCAACTTCTTTCATATAGATCTCTGCAATATTTGTTGCCTTGTTTGTTGTATTCATTGGAATAAAATGTGTTTCCTTAGTCAATTTGTCCACCACCACCATGATGGAATCGTTTTGCTTCATTGTTCTAGGAAACTTTGTAATACAATCCACTGTGACAAATTCCCACTTCCATTTTGGAATGGGAAATGGCTACAATAATTTTATCTTTTAGACCAGTCTTGTACATGCTAATGGCTACAACATGCACTTGATGAGCTCTCCTATTGAGTGCATCAACCACTTCATTTTCCTTTCCCTTTATATGCTTAATTTCAAAGTCATGTTTGATAAGGAATTCCAACCATCTAGTTCGTCTAGCATTTAGTTTTGGTTGTCCAAACAAATGCTTCAGACCAAAGTGTTCTATCCTCAACTCAAATTTATTCTCTGTGAGGTAATGGATCCACATTTTTAATGCATGAACAATTATTTTTAACTCTAAGTCATGTGTAGCATAATTCTTCTCATGCTCTTTTAATTTTTTGGATTCATAACATACGACATGATGTTTTTGACTAATAACTCCATTGAGCCCTTGCATGCATCCATGCGCACAAAAAAATCCCCATCCGGGTCTACAATCTTCAGGATTGGCGCACTTGTCAATATTTCCTTTAGTTGTTGAAAACTTTCTTCACACTTGGAAGTCCATTCAAACTTCACTCTGTTCTTTTGCAAAGAAGTGATTGGGCTCGCAATCTTTGAAAGACATTTTATGAATCTTCAGTAATAACTAACAAGACCCGTGAATGATTTGACCTCTATGAAATTCTTTGGTGTTGGCTATCCCTTAATGACGTCTCTCTTCTCAGGATCCACTGGTATCCCTTTTGTTGAAATAATATGTCCCATGTAGTGAATATTCTTTTGATAAAAGATGCACTTACTTAGCTTAGCATATAAGTTATGCTATTTTAAACCTTGAATACCATTCTTAAATGTTGCTCATGTTCCTCTTCTGACTTAGAGTAGATGGGTATATCATCTAGGAACACAATTACAAACTTGTCTAGGTACTCCCTGAATACTCCATTCATTAGCCACATAAAAACAACTAGGGAATTTGATAGTCCAAATGACACTACCGTGAATTCATAATTCCCATACCTTGTCTTGAATGTTGTCTTGTTGATGTCTTCTTCCTTTATCCTCACTTGATGATAACCCAATCTCAAGTTAATGTTGGAAAAGATTCTTGCACCTTTCAACTGATCAAACAAATCATCAATCATCGTCAAAGGATATTTGTTCTTTATGGTGGCCTTATTTAGCTTTTTTAAATCGATACATAATAGTAAGGTTCCATCTTTATTATTTACAAAAAGAACTGGGGCACCCCAAGGTGACACACTTGGGCATATATACCCCTTCTTTAACAATTCTTCAAGTTGCATATGCAACTCTTTCAATTATAGTGTGTCCATTCCATAAGGTGTCTTGGACACTGGGGCAACTCCTAACACCAAATCAATGGAGAAATCAATGTCTCTCTTTGTTGGAAATCCCAAGTTTTCCCCGAAAACATATTAAAAATCCCCCAAGAACGGATGGTCTTCAATTCTTGCCACTTCATCTATGGTTGCCTCTTCCATATGGGCTACAAAAACATGACATCCCTTCCTGAAACTCTTTTTCAATCGCATAGCTAAAATCTCTCTAACAACTACAACTCTTGGAATGCCTTGAATATTGCCTTGCTTACCTTCTTCATCAAGACATGTGATTGTGTTGTTGTAACAATATAGGACAACATGGTGTTTTTGCAACCAATCCATGCCAATTAGACAATATCATGAACCCAATGGTATGGTGTTTACATCTCCCTTTATACTTAGTCCATTCATGTTTATTAGACAATCTTTAACCAACTCATTGATCTTCCTCTTAGCCCCATGTGGCTAACTGAACTAACCAAGACTTATTATGATTAATCCTTTGTAAGTGAAATCTTTCAACAATGTTAGCATTTATGTAACTATGGATAGCTCCATAACCAATTAAAATTTCTATTGGCTCATTATCAATCTTACCTTCCACTTCAATCACGGGGGATTTATATTCCACTTACTTGTTGTCCAAGGTTGTATAAATCCTTGGCATGTTTCCTCCGATGTCTTCCTTTGTTTTAGCCTCTTGAATGTTGTGTAAAGTCCTCTTCCTTTCTCCTTTTTGAAGGAAATCCCTATATAAGTGATTTCCCTCACATCCCCAACATTGTACAAGCTAATTTCTTGGTCTTTTACCAAATGAATCTACAGTCTTGTGCTAATTTTGGGCTGATTGACCTTGCTTATTTGCTTGGGTGTTGTTCTTGAAAAAGGGTGGCTTAAAACATTTCTACCTTTGATCCTTTTCCCCTTTCATCTTGTCATTCCAAGATTTTTGGAAAATTGACCTTCCCCTGCTCTACTCATAAAGATGCTTTCCTCTCCTTATAGCTTCTTCCAAAGTTTTGGGGTTATCATACTGGATCTTGTCACTATAGAAAGAAGGTAACGCACCTAGAAACTTCATATGTTAACCTTCTCATCCTTTATAAAGTCAACATACTTCAACAATTCAAATAACCTCTTCTCATATTCATCCATTGTCATGCTTCCCAACTTGAGTTCAAATAATTCTTTCATCTTCCTTTCATAGTAATGCTCCGACAAATATTTCTCTTGGAAATATCCTTCGAGTTGCCTCCATGAGATCCTTTTCTCACCAAGGTGCTTGGCTTGCTTAAGTTGATCCCACCACATGGTTGCCTTTACTTGAAAGTGGTAGGTTGCAATCACAGATTCTACCTGGGAGGGGTAATCATGTAGCTGAAAATATTTATTCATTTCCAACAGCCAGGCCTCGACCTCTTCCCCTTTCACGTGCTCGCCATTGAAAGCTGGTGGCTTAATTTTTCTGAGTTCACCTTGCAATATGTCTGCCTCAAGCCTTCTCCTTTTCTTCTAGACAAGAGACACACTTGGGATGCTCCCTGGACCTGAAACTGCATGAGTTATTCTAGTGGAATGCTTTGGAGAATGATGACACCTTCTCATTCTTCTTGAATTTCTATCATTTCCATGATCATCCATTTTGCTTTGGTATATAGATGATGTCACTTGTCTAGCACTAATTGCTTGGTTGGTGCCAGAGTATTTTTTAACTTTCATATGCAACATTTTCAAACTTTGAAGTATCTCTTCTTGAGCCTTCATAATCCTTTCATTATCTTCTCTATAGCTCTGCACTTCCCTATGTAGACTTCTCATAGTTACAAGCTCTTGCATGTCTCTTCTTCCATTCGAATATGTCTCATCATTTCCCATGCTGACATGAATACCTATGATATCTTCCTCATGGTTGTAAGATCCCTAAGCATATTCCATAACTCAAATCCTCATATAAGAACCAAAGTTGTTTTCCTGTACTTCTAATTCTGCAAGAAATGTGCATGTAATAATTTATGTTAGAACATGCATAACATAAAACATTTCATTAATTATAATGCAGGTTATTCTCCATATAAATTTATGAAGAACACATTGCACCAATTCAAAATATGATTCCTTAGATGTATTCCTCTTTGAAAAAACTTTCCAAGGACTGTATTCATGCCTCCATATGAGTTTTGAGCGAAAAGTTACAACATTCACACATTGCAATTTTCCACTTATTTATTGCTACAATTTTTTTTTATTGCTTTCTGAGAAATTTTAGCTCCCAATTCAAAATTATGGGCAGATGCGTCTCTTATTCTCCTCATGACCTTTCCAATGACTATTCATTTTCTCAAATCCGAGCTCCAATCTTAAAGTTATGGTTCAAAGAAGTTTTGGTTGTTTTACCCAATTTATCCTTGTATGCTACATGTGTCTTCTTTTTCTTCCTGCACATTTTTACATACCCATATTCTAAATCCATCTCCATGGTTGTCTTCTATGGTTCACAATATTTCCATAGACTACTCTTGTACCTCAAACAAACTTATGGCCAAGGAGTTATGCCCTATGGAAGTAAATCAGTGCCAAAATTTTACCCTTACTGTTTTGGTTGTAACTTTATCATACGAGCTCTATTTTGTGCATGGAATAGCTCATTGGATATTTATCTCTAAGTTGCAAATATCAACAACAAGTCACCCTCGAGTTGAGGCTAGTAATCCACAAAACAGGGTGGTCTCTGTCTGTCCACTCACAACTCAAAAACTCACAACCCATTGATATTCTCCTACAACTATCTTGATTTTCCACCAACTCTCTTCCTCCAAACCTGCCCAACCCAAGGAATGTACCCCTTCATTGATCTCAGTCCCTTGAGCATCCCATTCATTTATTAGGGTATCTCTGGCATAGGTAACCAAGAATTTTCCAACTAAGAACTCAAGGGAACTTCTTGCGAGGAAAACTACTAGCAAACAACAACAAACACATGTTGTTACAATGCAACTCACTCAAGAGTTCACTCTTTAGGTCTGACAACCCAAATCTTCAGTATTTAGCTCCAAGTATGCTCCAATACACTCCAGAATGCTCTATAACTTTCCCTCCATGGATGTTCTAGCTCCAAGCTCCCTTTCTTGCTCTCTACTTTCTCTTCATGCACCAAAATTGAATGTGTAAAAATTGTTGTTACTACCCCTACGAATTTGTCTCATTTAACTTACTTGCTCGACTCCCACACTTCCACAAGATGATTGTAATCAACCCCCATGATCCCAATAACTATGGGATGTGACCACTCACACCCACCCTCTTACATGTATTCAATGATTGGCTTTGGGACACTCAATCATAAATTAGAAGTTTCATATACCAATAACAAATTTAGGAAAATGGGTTGAATTAATATACATGGGTAATTCCCCCTTGGACCCCTCTTGGTTATCCTAAACTCTCCCCTCTCTTGTGGATTAATTAATACCCCCTCTCTTTCCACGTCCCCTTATCAGTTGGCATCTCATTTTATTACTAAAACATAGAAATACAATATGCATATTACATCACTTTGGTTGTGGCCACATATTATATCTACATTAAGCATTAATTAAACTGTGGATTATAGTGAAGATGTTACACCTAGAGGGAGAATTGTGTGGGTGGATTTACATAGTGGGTGAGGCCTAGAGGGTACCTCGATACTCCAATAACACAGTTGGAGTTCCTAGAGTCACAACCCAGAGACTTCATGTCTCACCTATGTTGGAGCCCTGGAAGGGAAATGGGACAACCTAAGCGACTGCAAAGTAGAGAAGGGGGTACACTTCCTTGAGTTGTATAGGACAAGGGAAATGAGATTTTGTTAGTTGGAATCAGTTCAGGAGTTTGGTACCTTAGCCTAGTGAACTTTTTGTACCGACTATTAGACCTTAGTTGACTTAGGAAGCCTTTGTATTGGTGGAGTCATAGCCCCATCTTGGGAGTGACCTGCTATTGAGAGAGTTGGAACAACAAGGTCTATAATTGGGTGGAACGTTTGAGGTTTGTAGCCAGTTTTTGCTTTCATAAAAGATAAGTGATATGCTTATATGTGCTTTTATGCTCTTTACTTATGTGTATTATAATTGTTTAAATGTTGTATGTTGAAACAATAACAATGCATGTGGATATATGTACGCTTGTATGAGTTTTGCATGAATTTTCATGTCATTATGCATGTAGAATTGTATCATATGGTAGGGCATAAAAATAAATGGTATCATATATGTATTGTGTTATTATGGTGTATGTTGAATTTGTGGGAAATTTGATAAAATATTTCCGTTCCCCATCGTCCCAATAGGTATAGGGATGGTCAAACATGCTACAATGATATTCCTTTGTTCTTTAGTGGCATAGGACCTAGGGGAGAGTTTATATAAATGTCATTTTGTTAATATATCTTAAGAAATTTTCCTTCATTTGTGTTGGATACAAAGTGATCAAACAATGTGTGAGGTACCTCAACCTCTTCAATGCCCATTTTTGATGTAAAATACCAAACCATAGAAGTTAGGACTACTCCCATATGGTTAGACATGATAATCCAATTGAAGTAGTTAATTATAATACTCAACTCTAAAGCTCAAAATGTTTCCCAAAAGAACATTGAACAAGGTTGGGTACATGTAAATGAAAATAACTCTTAGAACAATAAAGTGTCGATGGCCTAGCCAACCAAGCATATCATTGCAATGTTGTCAGCTTGCAACCTCAACCATTAGGAAGGAGAATGTGTGCCTCATCCTCTTCCTCTTGAAGGAGGCAAAGGGAATGCTCTCTTCGATTTTTATAATATTCAAGAAACCTAAGAGTCGGCCAATATTTGAAGCATCCTAAGTTATGTACCTAGAATGATTTAATAAAATATTCTAGGCTCAAAATCATGGTTTCACTAAACCTATATGGAGCATTCATCAACCTTGGAAATGATGGTGTTGAGGAGGATATGGACTATGTTGTTTCCAAACTACAATGAAAATAATTGTATGGATTGTCAAGGAACTTATAAACCCTTGTAGAAAATACATGGTTCAAAAGATTATAAATTTGATATTGAGTTTAGATATTTTGTGTTTTTATGAAACCAATATTATTGGATTTTTACTTAGAATGACCCAAACAATTATGTGGACAATTGATTGTGTCTTTATTTATAGTCATATGTGTGGTAAATGAGGTTTCTATTTTGGTTCCTACCAATCTATGTTGTGGGATGGGGCATAGGCCCATTGTTGAGGTTGTATGGATTATGTTGAAGCTATATGCTTGAATGCTTGGCCTTGTTTATCAATGTTTTGGAGGAAAGTGATTCATTTTATAACATGATGGTCATTGAGCTACAAGAACCTCATTGGTTGGTTTATGAGGATTTCAATATGGTTGAGACTCAATATGATAAAGTTATCCATAAAAAATTAGTTGAACCGACCTTAAGAAAATGGATAATCTCAAGAAGGATCCATCCTAGTTGGACCATGAAAAGCTAGAAAATAAGGTTGATGGAGAAAGCTTGACAAAGAGGAGACTAGGAGGGGGTGATCGATTGAAAAGGTGAAAAATGAGTAGGTAATGAATGAAAGGTTTGTTGATGATAATTTGACCATCTTGATCATGATGAACAAGTATCTAGTAACATGAGATTATCTTGACAAAGCCAAAACCTTATTGATATGTGTTTTTGATGATGATAATTACATCGAATCTTGATGGCATAGTAAGCATGCAATTTGATGACGATGTATTTGAAACCCAACATGTTAGTGATGACCACTTAAGCATTTTGATGATAGTTAGGACAACCATTATAGGGAGTTGAACTATCATAACCAATTCTTGTTACAAACTAGAATTCTAGAGGATTATAATTACAAAGGTTTTTTCTTCCACTTCTTATACTTCTTCGAGTCCAATCAAGATATCGACTTGTAATTAGTTCAACAAGCTAATAGTTTTTCCAATTTCTCTAGTACAATGCAATTGCTACTACTCATCATTGGTTTTGTTCACTAGAAATGTTATCTCTCACAAGGCTTGAAGGTTCAATTGTAGTTCAATTGTACAACACCATAATTGGGTTTTGTTAGCTTTGTAATGACTAAGCGTTGCTGTAATTTATGAGATTAATAAGATTATGGAATTTTTAATCCCTGTGAGGGTTCCCTCAAGTTGAAAATGTATCTTTATTCCTGTATGTGAATGTTGTGTTGGTTGTTAATGTATAATGGATAATGAATGAGTTTTGGGATTGGATTTTCTCATTTTCCCTTTTATAGGCTATTGTGATGAAAAGATAACTCTATGATTCTACCTTAGTTTACAAAGTTTGCTCCATAACAATATTATATAGGATTGTTTGGTAGATAAATTACTTGGTCTAAAATGAGCATACATAAAAATCAAAATAAGTAGTCATTGGATAAATTTGGTATCAGAGCAATTCTTTTCATTGGTTATATTATTATGAAAGAGGTTGGATGGTGAATATTAGAAGTTGGTATTGTGCAAGTGGAGTTATTGTAGGGAGGAATAGAGACAATCCGCAAAATAAAGTTTGAACAAGAAAATGTTATGGTAGGAGGAGAAGACCACATCATAAACAAAGAGAAAGAGTTTAGGTCTCTTTGTGCGAGATTGATGAGTCTAAAGTAGGAGGTTTTGTCCATTTGACGTGATATGAAACAATAGTTGGTTGTTCATCAAAATTTGGATAATGTTATGAGTTTGATGATCTTACATAATCTATTGAACATGTTGTTCCACCTCCACTTAATGTCGGTACATCTACCCACAATATGAAAGTACCTTCTGATATTGTTACCACTGACACAATTAATTTACTGTCGATAATTTTGGGAATAGAGAGTCCGAAAATCAACGCCACCAAAAGTGTAAAACTATTACAATTTTCATTGGGTATGCAACGAGTTTTTGGAATATTGGAGAAAAAAGATAGAGATTAATTTGTTTGATAGATCACTCAATGTTGAAAAGTTGGATGATTGGTTATGCCATCTTGAGGTGTACTTAACTCTCTAAGGATTTCCAAACTTGTAAAAGGTTCAAGGTGTTTAGTTAAAGATGGTAGGATATGTGTTATTGTGGGGGAGTTTGTACCAAAGAAAATGTCAGCAAGGAAGGTTGCCTATAACATCATGGGTTGAGTTGAAAACCATGTTGTATAAAAATTCTATCCAATTGAATTTGAACAAGATATGGAAATCAAGTGGAAATATCCTTGGCAAAAGCAAGAGAAAAAGATGGAATAATACATATTAGAGTTCCACCGACTATTAATCAAGTTGCAGATTGCATAGGACAATGAAGTAATAATGCTAAAGTATGTTGGAGGCTTTCATAACCACATTAAAAAAGTGTTGGCCTTGTTTGACATCAATGCACTAGATGATGTGTATACTAAGGCTAAGTAAGCAAATGGAAGTTGGATAAAGGGTACCTTGAGGAAGGTTCATTTAACAATGCCTCCAAGCATAAGGATTGAAGGCTCCTAACAAGACTTTTAATGCTTCCAAGAAGGGAAGGGTGTTGGGTTGTTATATTCTTTGTAGTGAAAACACAATCAATTGATTGACTAGTCGAGGTGGATCGGCTGGGTGAATGTTCAAATGGATGGATAAGTCGAAGGTTGAAGTGATTGACTGGAAGGTCGAAAGGTCAACTGATAGGAGGTCAAGTTGCAACCAATTGGAGACTGACTGAAGGTCATCTAGTTCATAGCTGATTGGTGGTCGACTATAACAGGATCCTGAGATTTGTGGGATTGCAACTAATCATCTACACGGTTCTGTAACCATTTTTGGATGCCATGAATTAGGGTTTTGCATATAGTAAAGCCTATAAATATAGAATCATGTAATACTATAAAAGTTTAACGCTTAGAACTCTTAATGATTATAACTCTAAGACAAGAGGTATGTAACAATCATGTGGATGTAAGCTGAATTGGTTGCAGGGTTTTCCTTGCATAGAGCAATAGAGTATGATGATAATTTTGTCTTAGGTGTAGACCAAGGTTAGTCCTGTAACTCTTTATTCTATGAATGAATACGACAACAAAAGAATTGTAGATGCTCAAGGAATGTTGGTTTTCCTAGTTAAGGGTTTCCATGGTAAAATATCTATGTAATGTGTGTTTGTCGTCGATTAATTTCGCTTTAATTATGTCTTCTGTTCCTAGTTGTTTTAGTGTGAGTATTATTTCTCTACAAGTGGTATCAAAGCTCATTTTTTGTTGCTCTATCCAAGTCGTATCAAAGAAAGGTTAAGCAGATCGTGGGTCTGAGCTAAACCTAGGTCCAGTGGGAGTTGTATGACAATGATATTTAATTTGTGCTTAAATGAAATGGAAATAAGTTCGAGGATAGATATCAAAAAATTGAATGGCCATAATTTTGAGCTTTGAAAGCTTAAAACGAAAGATATCCTTTTAGATCAAGAACAATGGGTAGATATGAGTCGCAGAACATTTCCAATGGGTATGTTGATGGAGGATTGGGAGAAAATCGAAATGATGGCAAGGAGTACGATTTGAATTTATCTTGCAGATTCAATATTGTTGAATGTCTCAAGTGAAGACTCCACAAAGAAATTGTGGGACAAGTTGGGAAGCTTGTCTTAGTCGAAATCCCTAGTAAACAAGTTATTTCTTGGGAATAAATTACATCTTCTGAGGATGAGTGATGGGATCCCAATAACGAATCACCTAAATGCATTCAATATTGTAATAAGTCAGTTGTTGTCTATGGAAATTAAAATCACTGAGGAGGAGAAATGTTTTAGTATGATGTGTTCTTTTCTAGATTAATGGGATAGCTAAGCCATGGCTATTGGGAGTAATTCGACCACATTCACGCTTGAATATGTGGTTGCATCTCTATTGTTAGAGGAAATGAGGTAAAATAATATGGAATGATTGACCAAGTATGCCTTAATGGTGAGAGGTCGACCCATCGATAGATGTAAATGAAAATTCTTTGGTAGAAAGTCCAAGTTGAAGGGTAGATCTAAATCCTTGGTTCATTCAATGAGAAGATGCTAGAAATGCGATAAAGTTGGGCTACAAGAGAGATTGCAAGTAAAAATAAATTAAGATCAATCCAATATATGAAGAGAAGCAATCGAATGAGAAAAATACTACTTCAGACAAAGGAGGATATGTGTATTTGGCATCGACCAATACACAGTCGGGTCATGTTGTTTGGTTGATTGACTCATGTGCATATTTTAATATGACACCTCACACAAAATGGTTCTGTGAATATGAGAGATATGAAGGAGGATATGTGTTCTTGGGGGACGACTCAACAATACAAATTGTTGGAAAAACAAGAGTATGAATGATGCTACAGGATGGGAGGAGTAGAACCCTTCCAAGTGTGCTACATATTCCAAGTTTGGCAGGAAATATGATATTTGTCAGCAAAATGAATGATGCAGGTGTGCACACTTTAATTCATACTTTCAAAATGGTGAAGGGAGTGATGGTCTTAATGAGATGAGTTCAGATTGGAACCTTATACAAGTTTTTAGGGAGTGTTGACTCAACTAGATGCAATAACATTGTTGTTTCTGAAGTCGACTTGACTTGAATTAGGTCGACTTAACTCCAACCAACTTGAGTTTTGTTCGTTAAGTTTACTCGACCATGCTATGGAACCAGAAGATGGGACATATTAGCTAAAAATGAATTCAATCTATGCACAACAAAGGTATGGTGGAAGGTTTTCCTTATTGTAATTTAGAAGTCGATTTCTATGAACATTGCATCTATGGAAAATAGAATCGTGTTAGATTCCCATCTAGAGCTACACAAGAAAAAGGCATTATGGAATTGATACATAGTCACATGTTTGGGAATGTACCAGTCCCTTCACTCGGTGGATCTCTATATTATGTCTCCTTCATAGACTATTTCTCCAAGAAGACATGGCTATATTTCTTGAGGAATAAATCATGGGTTTTCAAGAAGTTAAAAGAATTTAAATATCTTGTGGAAAACCAGACAGATAAGAAGATCAAGGTGCTAAGAATTGACAATGGAGGTGAGTTCCGAGGAAAATATTTTGAGCAGTTATGCAAGCAATGTGGCATAACACACCAAAATACCATACCATATACTCCACAACAAAATGGAGTTGTTGAAAGAATGAACAAGGTGTTGATGGAAAAGGCAAGGAGCATGCTCAGTGTGTTGGACAACTGAGAGGGGGGGTGAATCAATTGTCACCGAGCTTAAACACTTATGCTTCTTTTAAGATATTTATAAGGCACTCAATGATGATCACAATAATGTAGGGAAATAAACAATGGCACATTCAGCATCAGTCACATATATGAGAAACACAGAGACATATATTTCCCAAGGAAACCCATTTAGGGTAAAAACCTCTTCTTCTTTATATGATAAGTATTATTTACATTCTTTACATTATCATACATATGAGCACCAACTCATTGTGAGGCTACAACCTTTGTTTTGCAAGCTGCAACTTGCTGAGAGCACCAACTCTCTGTTTTTCTCTAGCACCCACTAGAAGGAAGCACCAACTCCCTGGTTTCTCTAGCACCAAATAGAAGGAAGCACCAACTCCCTGGTTTCTCTAGAACTGACTAGAATGAAGCTACAACTCCCTATGTTCAAGCACCCACTTAAACCTCTAAGGACAACAATCCTCCCTAGCACCTCCCTAGCACCCTAGATCATGAATATGAAATATTGAAACCTATTACAGTGATATAGTTTTCAATAACAACTTACCAATCTCATCACTGTTCTACTGCATTTCGTTGCTCTGTCTGCCTCACTGCCTTCCTGCACACCTGACTTCCGCGATCTGTTCTTCTGCCTTTTATGCTCTGTGCACCATGTCCATTCACTGCACAGTTCCTCTTCTGTTCAATTCAGCTGTTGCACTTCCCTCCTCCTTCATGCATGAATCACCTTCAACAACAACAACCACAACAAATCCAACAACAACTTCATCTCTTCTCTTTACCATGTATATATAGCTTCTGTGCATCTTGTGCATGCAATATTCACCATTCCTCTGCATGCTCATACCGTGCCAATATCCTCCACATCTCAAGTGCTCTGAGTGATCATCATCGTGACTCTTCAAATTCTCTGGTAGTTCAACCCCTGTGTCTATCATCATTAGGTGTTATGCCGAGATTCATTTTTCTCTCTGGCAATTGAGACTCTTCATCTTCTCTGTTACAGTCGAGCTCATCCTTTCTGTTTCAGTTACGAGCTCCAACCCTCATGCAACTGTCAATTTCCTCCACGAATCGTCTTCATTCCACTGGCAGATTCCATGTAACTCTTCAGCTCCTCTGGAAATCACACAGAAGTCTCTTCTCATCCTTTGGTAGAAACCATCAATGGTTTCTAGAAGTTACACTGTGAGGATCAACATTATCCCTCCGATCGTGCTCATGTTCACCTCCATCGTTGGATTAACTCTGATGAGTTCTTGCGTTATTTACCCATTTTTCACTTTCGCAATTCGGAGATTCCGTTGTGAAGTTTCTCGACTTTCCAAGTCATGATCCCTGAAACGCCGAAAGGAAGCTTGTCTGCACGTACTCTTCTCTTCAACTCTTCGATGGTGTGACCACCGGCTGAGACCATGTGCTTATGCATAAAGTGCTTTTGCGATTTCACATTTCGTGAATCTGGAGATGAGGCATCTCGACTCTCCAAGTCGCGATCCCCAAAACCCTAAAATGGAGCTTATCTGAACTGACTCCTTCCCTTCTCGTGACCACCGGTGGTGACCACAGGCTGTGCCAAAAAGGCACTTCATATTTCGCGAGTTTATAAACTTCATCGAGTCTGATCGACGATTGAAATCTCCATAGATCCGATGGTCCATATCTTATCGCGATCTCACATCTCGTTGTTCCTTAGATGGAGGTTCTCGTCACTCCAAGTTGCGATAGGCAAAACTTCAAGATGGAGCTCAGATCGACGGTCCACGTTCTTGGTGAATTGACGGTCCAGATATTATCGTGAATTCACATCTCGCGGTTCCTTAGATGGAGGTTCTTGTCACTCCAAGTCGTGATAGGCGAAGCTTCGAGATGGAGCTTAGATCAACGGTCCAAAACCCTTGGTGATCTGACGGTCCAGATCTTATCGTGAGTTCGCATCTCGTGATTCCTGTGATGGAGGTTTTCGTCACTCCAAGTCACGATACGCAAAACTCCGAGATGGAGCTTAGATCAATGGTCCAGAACCCTTGGTGATTTGACGGTCCATATCTTATCGTGAGTTCACATCTCACGATTCCTGTGATGGAGATTCTCCAAGTCGCGATACGTGAAACTCCGAGATGGAGATTTGACATGCTCTGATCTTTTTCCACGCGTCCCTCTTGGATCAATGGTCAATATTTTATCGAGACTTCGCAACTCCACGAGCCTTCATTGTGCCTGATCAACGGTCCATATTTGGCCTCGATCTAATGGTTGAGATTATTTCGCGATTTCAGATATCATGAATTCGAGAAGTTAGGGAACCCCGTTCCTTTGACTTTCCAGTCAACGACATGACGATCTTCCACCACGCGTCCTCTTGATCAACGGTCCACAACTGTCCTTGATGGACGACCAGGATTCCTTCACAGTTTTGGGGAGTTGGATGACTCTTGGACTTATCCGCCTTGCAGCTTCACCATATCTAACGACTATTGAGCCTTCGTAGATACCCCAAATCCTACGATCCAGATCTTCTAGCGATTTCACCACTTTGCGATTTTGTTGCTTTGCGATTTCGTCCACCTTCGCGATTTCTCCGCTTCGCGATTTCGTCCACCTTGCGATTTCGTCACTTCGTGATTTCGCCACTTCGGTGGTGAAGTGTTTTGACACTTCAACTCCCGGTATCTGAAATTCTAAAATGGAGTTTACTCTTCCATTATCACTGCACTGCTGATCATGTTGATCTTTGCCATCACTATTCTTGCCATCAATGACAAGATGACTCCCAACTGTAAGCCTTCCAATAATCTCTCCCTTTGGCATTGATGGCAACCCTGAACGGTTGCGCTAATCTGTTTGGACCTCCAACTGTAGCATCCGATCCGTACAAATCCTTTTCTCCCCCTTTGACATCAATGTCAAAGAAAACAGGCTCCCCCTGAGCTATTGCATTAATTTTAGGAGGTATCTAATATGAAACCAATATAGGACTCCCCCTAACAGGATGGACTCTCTTACATGTGAGACGAGATAACACCCAACTTCTGTCTGAGATATTCAAATGGTGTCTTGGGTAGAGGTTTAGTAAAAATGTCTGCAATTTGTTCTATGGTTGGAATGTAATGGACATGAACAATCTGATTGGAGATCTTCTCTCTCAGAAAATGATATTTTATTGGAATATGCTTGGTCTTGGAGTGGAATACATGATTTTTAGACACACTGATGGCACTAGTGTTATCGCAATGAATTGGGATCGGTGCAGTGTATTTTACCTCCAAGTCTGCAAGTGTCTGAATCATCCATAATACCTGAGTGCAACAGGTAGCAACAACAATGTACTCTGCCTCTGTGGTTGATAAATAAATGGAACCTTTATTTTTACTAAGCTAGGCTACTAGGGAGTCACCCAGGAAGAATGCTCCTCCACTGGTGATTTTTCTCTCATCAACACAGTTTGCTCAATCTGCATCTGAATAAGCAGTCAACTGAAGATTTTGATTTCTGGGATACCACAGACCATAAGTCATTGTTTCTTTCAAATACCTGAATATCCTTTTGACAACTTGCAGATGACTCTGTTTAGGTGCAGCCTGATATCTTCCTACCATTCCTATAGCATGAATTATGTCTGGGCGAGATGCTGTGATGTACAGTAGGCTTCCTATCATTGATCGATATGAGTTTTGATCAACATCAGGTGAATCATCATCCTTCTTTATATGATAAGTATTATTTAAATTCTTTACATTATCATACATATGATCACCAACTCATTGTGAGGCTACAACCTCTGTTTTGCAAGATGCAACTTGCTGAGAGCACCAACTCTCTATTTTTCTCTAGCACCCACTAGAAGGAAGCACCAACTCCCTGGTTTCTCTAGCACTAACTAGAAGGAAGCACCAACTCCCTGGTTTCTCTAGCACCGACTAGAAGGAAGCTACAACTCCCTGTGTTCAAGCACCCACTTGAACCTCTGAGGAAAATAGTCCTCCCTAGCACCTCCCTACCACCCTGGATTATGAATATGAAATACTGAAACCTATTACAGTGATATAGTGTTCAATAACAGCTTACCAGTCTCATCACTGTTCTACTACATTTCGTTGCTCTGTCTGCCTCACTGCCTTTATGCACACCTGACTTGCGCTGTCTGTTCTTCTTCCATTTATGCTCTGTGCACCATGTCCATTCACTACACAGTTCCTCTTCTGTTCAATTTAGCTGCTGCACTTCCCTTCTCCTTCATGCATGAATCACCTTCAACAACAACAACCACGACAACTCCAACATCAACTTCATCTCTTCTCTGTACCATGTATATATAGCTTCTGTGCATATTGTATATGCAATATTCGCCATTCCTCTGCATGCTCATACCACACCAATCTCCTCCACATCTCAAGTGCTCTGAGTGATCATCATTGCAACTCTTCAGCTTCTCTGGCAATTCAACCCATGTGTCTATCATCACTAGGTGTTATGCCGAGATTCCTTTTTCTCTCTGGCAGTTGAGACTCTTCATCTTCTCTGTTACAGTCGAGCTCATCCTTTCTATTTCAGTTACGAGCTCCAACCCTCATCCAGCTGTCAATTTCCTCCATGAATCGTCTTCATTCCACTAGCAGATTCCATGTAACTCTTCAGCTCCTCTAGAAATCACACAAAAGTCTCTTCGCATCCTCTGGTAGAAACCATCAATGGTTTCAATCAGTTACACTGTGAGGATCAACATTAACCCTCCGATCGTTCTCATGTTCACCTCCATCATTGGATTAATTCTGATGAGTTCTTGCGTTATTTACTCGTTTCGCACTTTCGCAATTCAGAGATTCTGTTGTGAAGTTTCTCGACTTTCCAAGTCGCGATCCCCGAAACGTCGAAAGGAAGCTTGTCTGCACGTACTCTTCTCTTCATCTCTTCGATGGTGTGACCACCGGCTGAGACCACATGCTTATGCATAAAGTGATTTCGCTATTTTGCATTTCGTGAATCTGGAGATGAGGCATCTCGACTCTCCAAGTTACGATCCCCGAAACCCCGAAATGGAGCTTATCTGAACTGACTCCTTCCCTTCTCCTGACCATCGACGGTGACCACATGCTATGCCAAAAAGGTGCTTCATATTTTGCGAGTTTATAAACTTCATCGAGTCTGATCGACAGTTGAAATCTCCATAGATCGGATGGTCCAGATCTTATCACGATCTCGCATCTCGCTGTTCCTTAGATGGAGGTTCTCGTCACTCCAAGTCGCGATAGGTGAAACTTCGAGATGGAGCTCAGATCGACGGTCCATGTTCTTGGTGAATTGACAGTCCATATCTTATCATGAATTCACATATCGCGGTTCCTTAGATGGAGGTTCTTGTCACTCTAAGTCGCAATAGGCGAAGCTCCGAGATGGAGATTAGATCAATGGTCCAGAACCCTTGGTGATATGATGGTCCAGATCTTATCGTGAGTTTGCATCTCACGATTCCTGTGATGGAGGTTTTTGTCACTCCAAGTCACGATACGCGAAAATCCGAGATGGATCTTAGATCAACGGTCTAGAACCCTTGGTGATCTGACGGTCCAGATCTTATTGTGAGTTCGCATCTCATGATTCCTGTGATGGAGGTTCTCATCACTCCAAGTCGCGATACGCAAAACTCCAAGATGGAGCTTTGACATGCTCTGATCTTCTGCCACACGTCCCTCTTGGATCAACGGTCAAGATTTTATCAGGACTTCGCAACTCCACGAGCCTTCATTGTGCCTGATCAACGGTCCATATTTGGCCTCAACCTAACGGTTGAGATTATTTCATGATTTCGCATATCGCGAATTCAAGAAGTTAGGGAACCCCATTCCTTTGACTTTCCAGTCAGCAACATGGCGATCTTCCGCCACACGTCCTCTTGATCAACGATCCGCGACTGTCCCTGATGGACGACCA
This sequence comes from Picea engelmannii, assembly GCA_009831015.1. NCBI lineage: Eukaryota > Viridiplantae > Streptophyta > Pinopsida > Pinales > Pinaceae > Picea > Picea engelmannii. The sequence goes on from ML788084.1 coordinate 19,090, forward strand.
GGATTCCTTCACAGTTTTGGGGAGTTGGATGACTCTTGGACTTATCCGCCTTGCAACTTCACCATATCTAATGGCTATTGAGCCTTCGTAGATACCCTTGATCCTACAACCCAGATCTTCTCGCGATTTCACTGCTTCGCGATTTCGTCCACCTTCGTGATTTCGCCGCTTCGTGATTTTGTCCACCTTGCGATTTCGTCACTTCGCGATTTCTCCACTTCGGTGGTGAAGTGTTTCGACACTTCAACTCCCGGTATCCGAAATTTTAAAATGGAGTTTACTCTTCCATTATCACTGCGCTGCTGATCATGCTGATCTTTTCCATCGCTGTTCTTGGCATCAATGACAAGCTGACTCCCAACTGTAAGCCTTCCAACACAGTGGTGCTAGGCCTGCACAAGAATTCTGGGCATAGGTAGTCGATACTAAAAAATATTTGGCAAATAGGTCTCCTTCATCAAAATTATTCAACTTGACTCTACATGAGGTAGGGTTTGGTAAGAATCCTTTGCTTTCACATCTCAGATTCTTCTGTTGTGATGCATTTGTGCACATTCCCAAAGAAAAGAGGAACAAGTTGGACAATAATGCGGTCAAGTGTATTTTCATCAGCTACAAGGATGGAGTGAAAGTATATAAGCTATGGGATCCAGTGTTGTGGAAAACAATGTTTAGTCACTACTGCATTTGGGTCAAATTCCGACGGCGTGTTCGACGCAATTGCCACTTTCTATTGTCGGAAGACCGACAAACCTCGGACCCCCTCAAACGTCGTTTCACATGACGTCGTTTTTCTGACGACCTAGTTTTCGTCGGTATTGCGACGTTTGAAACGTCACAATACCAACGTTTCAAACGTGGCAAGATCGACATTTCAAACGTGGCAATAGAGACGTTGCAAACGTGGCAAGAGCGACGTTGCAAACGTGGCAAGAGCGACGTTTAAAACGTGGCAAGAGAGACGTTGCAAACGTGGCAAGACCGACGTTTCAAACGTGGCAAGACCGACGTTTCAAACGTGGCAATAGAGACGTTGCAAACGTGGCAAGAGAGACGTTGCAAACGTGGCAAGAGCGACGTTTCAAACGTGGCAAGACCGACGTTTCAAACGTGGCAAGACCGACGTTTCAAACGTGGCAAGAGAGACGTTTCAAACGTGGCAAGAGAGACATTGCAAACGTCATGAACATAAAAAACTGTCATGATCTTTTAGGTCAAAGAACTTGTTCATTACTAGATTGTACACAGTCTAAATATTAATACAGTTTTTACTTAAAAAAAACAAACTAATATTATTCATATATGACATAA
>ML788084.1:20500-50583 GCA_009831015.1 Picea engelmannii
GAGCACTCATTTTAGTCAGGAACACTTTTTTTTCACTAAAAAAGGTTTCCATTTTTCCAATATAGGACCATTTTAGTAAGATTTGGATGTCTAAAGCCCGAATACACCCTTTTTAATTTTTTTGCAGAGATAAATTTCAGTTTTATTTCAATTTTCTATTTTTTTTTTCTTGGTTGCTACTCTTTTTGATCTACATGTTGGAATACTGAGAGGGGGGTGAATTAGTATTATGAAATATTTTACCTCTTTTAATCATAACATGTAATCATTAACTTTATCAACAATATATCGTCAATATATCATGAACAATATCCATCAACAGAGCATAACAAATAACCATAGATACACAATACACCATAATTTACATGGAAACCCAAATGGGAGAAAACCACATAATGTTTTATTATATGTCAAATATTACATTCATAGGAAGCACCAACTTCCAAATTCTCCAGCACCAACTAGAAGGAGGAACCAACCCCCTTATGTACAGGCACCAACCTGAAGGAAGCTACAACTCCCTGAATTCTCCAGCTACAACTGTAAGTGGACCATGACCCCTTGATTTATAGGCTCCAACATGGAGGAAGATCCAACTCCCTGAGTTCTTCGACACCAACCAAAATGAGGCTATAACCCCCTTTCCTTGCCCTGTCCTATCACCCTTAAATATAAGTGTTGACCCAAATTGTCACTACCACTAATCGACCTATAACTGCCACTATAACTGATATATCAACCTGTCATTGTCACCTCAACCTGTAACTAATGATCAACCAATCATCCAACTTGTCCATGTCCTTGTCACTGCTTCTATCACTGTCTCTATCACTAATATACCATCATCAACCAACTATAACTAGATCCACTCACATAGATACCAAAACCATCGCCATACCATGTACATCAACCATGTACCAAGACCTGTACCATAACATGTACCTCAACCATATACCATATCACTCATGATATGTCTCAATCATGCCATACACCATATACCAAATATATAATCCAATGTATACAATATATTCCTCAACCATATACCATATCACTCATGATATGTTTCAATCATGCCATACACCATATACCAAATATATAATCCAATGTATCCAAGATATGCCTCAAGCATATACCATACAGTAAACCATTTACCAATGTCTCAATAATATGCCTCAAGCATGCACCATAACAACCAAGATCATATACCAAGTATATGCCTCACACATGTGCCAATTATCACAAAGATGTGCCTCTAACAATGAACCATAACAACCATACACAATGTATCAAGGATATGTCTCAAACATGAACCTCAACCATGTGAAACCATGTACCAAAAGGGCCTCCAACATATGCCTTAAGCATGTGCCATACCATCCATGATAAAAGCATCAAACACACACATAAAAGACATACCTTTACTCATGAAGAGGACCTGGTGCATATCATTTCAGACCAACAGATCAACCTGATGCATATCATCTTCAACAAACAAAATATATCATCTTCTTCAAGTCCTTTTCATAGATCCACTACTTGCACATTCTCAACCCACAGATGTCTGGGCCTTTCTCCACTGCAACCCGCAGATGTCTGCACCTTGCTCCACTACGAGCCGCGTGATAACCTCAAAAAGCTAATATCATCAAAATTTTCCCTTTGCTTCCCTTCACTACCTCATACTTCACTTCCTCATATATGCTACGAAAAAGATTTACCAAACGATCACTTGAAATATAGATAATCATTGAAATTGTGTATGTAAGAATGAGAGGCTTCTTGAGGTGTATTTATACTTGTCCATGTGACATCTTTCCTTAACTTTAGGATCAACCTGTACTTTCTTGTTATAACCATTTTACCCTTTAATTAATGACTTGGAACTTCTTGTTGCAACAATTTAGGGACTTCTTGACCATTCTTTGGGGCTTTTAACTTCATGAGGGCATAACTCCACAACTGTGAGGAACCACGTGGTGTACCACCTACCATTGGAAACATCATGATTAGGAATATCCATCTATGAGGGTTTTGTATACACTTGAATTATTCATCAAACTCATTTTCCTTAGTCAACTTCGGGCCTCATGACCACACCTCTGGGTTTCTTGTAGACTTTTTCAAAGCGTCTTCCCCTGAGGGCCATCCTTAAAGCTACACCATAAGGGGACCACTTTGGATACTTCTTCAATTATACCCAATACTTCTAGAGGCTTCTAGAATTCCTCTAAAGTTGATATCAATGACAATCAATTTTCCAACACTGCATACGCTCTTTTCCCCACACCTTGTGTAATCTTGACAAATAAGAAACAAAGCAGAAAGGGTTTTCATGTCTGTGTATTCTCTTTGTCGTACGCTCAGTGCGATCTCGGTAAATAAAAAACATAGGGAAAATTTGCATTTTCCGGGTAATCTAACCAGGATCTAACTGTTGTTGTCATAGAGAAGCATAATTTTTTTCTTGTGTGAAAAGAGTTTTTTATGAGCATGCTCTCCAAGACCATCTTCCACAACAACAAAAACACCCCTAACCCTCTTTCTAAATATTACAATTTTTTTTCTTGTGTGAAAAGATTTTTTATGAGCACGCTCTTCAAGACCGTCTTCCACAACAACAACACACCCAATCCTCTTTCTAAATATTACAATATGTTTTGCACTAGCTCACTTGGTTAAAAGTTTCTTTATTAAGTAAGAGGTATTGAGTTCAAGTTTTTTTTTTGTTTCTTTTTAAAAAAAAACTTCATGCATTCACTATAAAGTGTATCTCACTTAAATTATAAAAGTGAATCACTATAAGTAGCTTTAATATTTTAAGTTATTTATTTTGTATGCAACTTTCATTTATAAAGTAACATCATTGTAAAAGTGATCCCCACTTATTCTATAAAAGTAGGTCACTTCATAAAATAACTTATTTGTAAAAGTGAGACTATTAGGAGGGGTATCACCACGTGGACCAACTTCTAATTGCCATGTGGGTCTTTGGTTACGGTTTATGCCTTTTTTCAAAAGGTCACAACTTTTACATCAGAAGTCTGTTTTCAATGTCATTTTTTTTAAACAATCTATTTTTTTGAGATCTTTCCATCCATACCATAAGTTTCATCATTTTATGCATATTTTAATATGGCACTCCCAATGATATTTTTCTTACCAGTACCAACTACTTCCAATGGAAATCCCATATGGAGGATTTATTGAGAAGTAAATGATTGTGATAGATTACCTTGGGAAAAGAAGAAGAACCCATTGATGATGATAAGTATGCCAAATGGTTTAATAGGAATGACGAAGCCCGTGAACAAATCAAAATGTCCATCTCTCCTAGTTTAAGGTTTCACCTTTAAGGACTTGATGCCCCCAATAAAGCTTGGGAAAAACTTGAAGTTGTGTTTGGTAAACATAATATTATTCGAGCTCACCAATTGGAAAATCAGTTAATGAATTTAAATCCAAATGATTTTCCTTGCATTGAATATTGCTTTTCTAAGTTCCAAACACTTATACTTTTGTGTATAGAATGTGAACTAGATCTACCGAAAGATCGATGCATATATGTCATTCTTGCTAAGCTTGGTAGTGCATATTATATTTCTGTATCTATCTTTTATACCACCATAGAAGCTCTAGCGACTGCTTGTAAAAAGCTCTCTCTTGAGTCCTTTTGTGTTGCTCTGATACGAGAGTAAGATAAACTTCTGGAACTTGGATTGATTAACACTGTAGGTACATCTTGTTAGCACTAATAGTCACCCTCCCACTGCAAGAGGATAAGCCTAGTACCCATCAAAATGTAAATGTATTGGAATGGTTTGAGTAGGTGGATCAATAAGATTGTAGAGAGAGTAAAAGATAATAGAAGTAACTACAGATCAGTTCGGGACCATTGGGCTATGGAGTCATAAGTATCGTGAATAATGAAGGCATTTAAACTGCCTATCAGAAAAAAGGATTTATGTGGTGATGAGGAGAAAGAAGACAGAAAATGTCTGAGTGATGAACCATGAAAGATGGGCAATATGAAAGTAGAACCTCTACCACCTCAAGAAATCCATAGATCAGAGAGATGCTACATCCAGACAAGAAGAAAAACAGAAAATATCCGATGAAACATGAAAGATGGGCATGATGACAACAGATCCTCCATCGCCTTAGGAATCCTATAATCAGAGCTATTACATCCAGACAAGAAGAAAAACCGAAAATATCCGATGAACCATGAAATATGGGCAAGATGACAACAAATCCTCCATTGCCTTAGGAATCCATAAATCAGAGAGATTACATCCAAAAAAGAAGAAACAAAACAACATGTAAACTAAGAAGATGGTCTGATAAAAACAATTCAAAGGAATCTTCAATAACATAATATTTACAATTCAATCCCTTAGGATTACAAACTAAAAATAGAGAGCCCTGCTCATAAAAATATCTCGGCTCTCCAGCCTCTGTAAAAACCTCCCCTTTTTACTAATCATAAACTGATCTATTTATATCATATCAGTCCACAAATACCAGGAGTGTGATCTGGCCATCCCATTCAGGGCTTTATGTCTGTGCATCCTTCTATCAGACTGTGTGTGTATCCTTCTGTTAGACGCGAGCTCAGATCAACATGGGCCTGCAGAAAAAACTGTCCATAGGGGTACCTCGGGCTGACAGTTCTATCTCCACGGCCAGACTCTCCATGAATTCTATTTATGGAGTGAGTTGAGGTTTCAACCACCACTCATTTTTCATTAACTGCTTTTTTTTTCTCAAGATCGCAATGAGGCTTAATGCCTAGGGGGTGACCACGTGTTGCTCTTGGATTTGTCGTTTTATAAGCACGTGAATGTGGGGCCATCAAAGGTGGTTTGGAACCACACCACTTTTGAGCCTGCAATTCACCACCTTCCACCACATAGCTCTTTTGCTATACCACGGTTTCGATTGCGGGACCTCTCAAGGATTTTAACGCTCAAGCAAGTTGCATCCCCGCAATGAAGTGTGGTCGTTAATCTAGTCATGTTCTATGATTTGGGTAGCCTTGCCAATTTAGCGATATCGCTAAATTTTATCCGCCCACCAATTCTAGGATCTATTAAAACCGTGCATGGAGTTGGCACTTGAACACGAGCACTTTCCATAGGATGATCTCCCACAACTGACGTGGAGGATTTACGCCACTATGATGACATATCGTGGACGGAGGGGCGACATGTGTCACTTGAAAATAGGCTGAAGACATGTCCAAAAATGCTTGAAATGAGTGCCATGTGTCAACACTAGATGGATGCCACATGTCATGACAGATGAGAGCACCACATATCTGAATTGATGACTGCCACTTACTTTGGCACTTCAGAGCTCGGGGGTAGTCTGCATGTAGAGCTGGAGATACGAAGTGAATGATGACTGTCGATATGAGGAGGACACTTGGCAGAGATTTGTGGACTTCGGGAGAAACTACTTCAGAGGAAAATGGGAGTGGGGAGGATAAAAATCCCGAAGCCTGAAGTCTCGAAGTAAACTACCACCAATAGATTTGGAAGGACATGCGATGAAAATTGGTGGAATTCGGGAGAAAGCACTCCGGATGAAAGCAAGAGGGGAGAAGCTAAAACTCTTGAAGCCCAGATTCCCAAAGTAAATCACGACCGTCTGATGGAGAAGGACACGTGGCGCTTGATATTTAACTTCAGGGCTTCTGTCTGGCGCTAGACCTCACGCAAATTTGACATGCCGAATACATGCGAGCCGTTGATCTAAACTGCTCTTGTGATCTCCGTCGTTGGAAAAATAAACCCGCCCACTACTTGTATTTTAAGCCCGAAATGGGATTCTTTGAATGTTGCGTTTGAACGCTTCCTGTGCAGACCACATACTTGGACGACCTATTGCCTTTGAAAAATATATGTGATAACACCTCCAAAAAATCCTCAGTAGTCCAACAAGAAGACAAATCCAAGAATCCTAAGAAGCAATAGCCTCGCCACAACAAAAAGTCAAACGGTCTCAAACCCTCTCAGCCAGATTCTAATCCTAATGGTAATAAAGGAGCAAAATTTAAAATTAAGAAGACTGACAAAGATTGGAACTTTTGCGGGAAAGATGGTCATGAGGAGTCCAAATGTTTTAAGAAGATGACAACATTAGAAGCAACGATGAAGAAGCACAACATCAATATTGATTCTACTTCTTCCTCTTCTTCTCATGGACATGCACTTTCTACTTCTGGATTCTTCTTCAATGCAACTTCTACTTCTTCTTCTTATGAGTGGATTATTGATTATGGAGCATCTTATCATATGGATAAGGACCATATTTTCTACTCTTAATGAATGTAACACCAATAAAATATTTGCGTGTGATGATAGATCTCTTAGTGTTGTAAGGTCTGGAATAGTTCATGTAGATAATGGTCATTTCAATGATGTATTATGTGTTCCAAGTATTTCCTGCAACCTTCTATCAATATATCAAATCACTTATTCAGTTGAAGGTAAAACCATAGAGTTTTCACCTCACCAAGTTGTAATCAAGGATCTAAGAGATCCTCAACATGTTCTTGCAATTGGAATTATTGTTGATATTACCATGTTGTACAAGTTTGACAACTTTGGGTCATCATATTTTCCATCAATTTTTGTTGCTCATAGCTATGACTTGAACAAATTTTGTCATGAGAGTTTTGGTCATCTAAACTATCACTCATTGCAACAACTATGTGATCAACAAATGGTGACTAGTCTTCCTCTTGTTTCATGCAGAGATGGTGTTTGTGCCATTTGTGTTCTCAACAAATATCATTGGGACAGTTTTGACAAACGTGCCTCTTGGCACTCTCCGACCCCTTTGCAACTTGTTCATAGTGACTTGAGTGGTCTGCTTTCTTCTCCTTCTTTTTATAGGTGCAAGTATTTCTTAACTTTCATTGATGAATTTTCCATACCACTTGGGTTTAATTCTTAAAACTTAAGAGTGAAGTTTTTGGCCTAAAAGTGTAATGTCCCCTTCTAATTGATCATGATGAAGGATGACTCAATAGCCTATATGACTCCTATAGGCTATAGTCAACAGGGGAAATGGAGTCAAGGAGGTGTATTTGGTGTCACTAGAATGATAAATCCTAAAGTGACATTAAATAAAATAAATAATTATATTTAAATGAAATTGGAGCGACAATAAAGTGAGGGTTTGATTTGGTGAAAAAAGGGGGAAAGATATAGAAGGTTTGGATGAAGGATAAATAGACGGGTAACCCTTCTCTTTGGCATTGTGATTTGATCTCTCATTTTGGAGTGATTTTGGAGCCATTGTTTCATTATGTTTTAACAAAACCATTCCACTAATCAGTTCAATTTTGGTGGTGTAATATTCACCATAGTAGGACAAGAGGGGAAGTCCATATAGAACTACCATTGGAGCTTCACTTGGGAGTTTTGCATTCAGTTGAAGAGATACCGAGGTACATAGGAGGTTTACGAAACTTTTTGGATGAGTTTGAGCTCATACATTTGTAGGTTTTAGGAGGGTCTCAGAGAAATCAGAGTTTAGGGCATCCCCATGGGTTGAGTACGTGGTGTTACGTGAGGCCCCACTAGACGTATACCGGTTGTTCTACAAAAACCTCTCCGATTGGGGTTTCATCAGGCCATGTGGATCAGGTACGTAGGGTTACAGAAGGGCCGCTAGCAGAGCAGACACTACTAGAGCAGAGCGTCACACGGAGCATCATAGATTGGCATCATTCTAGGTTTTCTTGTATTGTTTCTGTTAGTAGATTTGTGCAGTTGCTTTGCAACCATTAAACTTGTGTGTTCAAGAGTATTCTACAACTATCGTTGCAACTGTTAGATATCATTGTATTGTTGTAATTGGGGCTTCCATCCATAATAAGATGCCATGGTTATCTGCTATATTTTTTGTGTAATGGATGCATGCAATGTGTTTTAAAATATTCCTATATGATCAAATTGTTTGTAAGAGGTTAACAATATCATTAATACCAGTGTTTGACATATTTACACAAGATGAATTAACAATTTTTGGATAGAAAACATAATATACCCACATAACCTAGTTGGGGACATTACAATGGTATCAGAGCTAATGATCTTGCCAGCCTATGATTTCTTGAGGCATTGATTCCAAGGAGGACTAGAGGATGAGGGAAACAACCCCACCTAGTATTAGAGTTAGAAGAAGTATAAGTAGAGGGAGTTATGGGGGATCATCCTGAAGATAGGACCATACAACTGTTGGAAAGTATAGCTAATGGGAAACAACAATTAACACAAGTCCTGACACAATTATTTTTCAACAATCAAGCAAACCAAAAATAGGGAGGTGCCAATGGGAACCATGAAGAGGCCAACCATAGAGGTGGTAGGAATCCTGAAGGGAGTAATACCTATGTGTCGACACAAAGTGTCTTCCAGGTAGGTAGCATAAAGGTACTCATACCCTTATTGTCACCATTCCTTGAGGAGCAGCCTACAGGAGCACCGAAACAACAAGGGTCAGCCGAAATGAAATCCTAGTTTAGGGAGTATCAATTGCTAGAAGAAGGAGCCCAGGAAACCATCATTTACAATGACTATTGCAACCTAAGGATACGGAACAAACCCAGGATAGGCTAGAATCAACAGAATTTTGATCTTCTGCACAAATTAGGGAAGATGACTATTCCATCTTTTGACGAATCTGACACGTGCATAACCTGAGAATGGGTACATAAGTTGGACACTTATTTCCAGCTTAACCTAATGACAGAGGAAACAACGATCAAATTTTCCACCCTGTGGTTGGATGGAGAGGCTCACGAGTGGTGGTATGATGGGCTATTAAAATTGGGACATTCCAACATCACATAATATGAAGATTTCACCCAAAGGCTAATGGACATGTTCGATAGGAAGGACCCTAAGGTTCACTTTAGGGAATTGGCACAACTAAAGAAGGAAGGAAGGAAGGTACCCCAGAGGCTTATGTTACATAGTTCCAATGTATGGCAGTCATGGTGACTGATGTTTCTGAGTAGAGACTGGTGATTTTATTCAGAGAGGGCTTGGTTGAACCCTTAAGAGGTTGGGTGAAGGATTTCAGGCCAAACACACTATAAGAAACTATCATAAAGACCCATGATATGGAAAACATATTCCCTGTTAACACTCTGTAAATTCCCAGAGGTTGTCAGGAGGTAGAAGAAATTTAGCAGTGCTAACTTACCCAACCACTTTGAAACTGGGATCTAGCCCTGCCAGTTTCAGAGAGGGATCTCTCTGTATGATTTAGATATGTTTGAGTATAGATATTAGGCTAGTTGAAAAGATAAGAGTGTGTTGTTTTGTTTTAATAAAGATGGCTGGAATATGGCTTACACATCCATTGGGCTATGGGGTCTGTGTTAAGGTTTGGGATCAGAAAAAAAAAACTTTATAAGGTTTCTTTGCAGGGAAAGGTAATGCAAATGTTGGATCTTTTAGAATTAAAGTGATGGAAATATAGAGAGAGATGATTTAGTCAATTAAAATAAAGAAGCATTTAAGAATTCCTTTATAATAATATTAGAAGAATAACATTCAGATCTTTAAAAGCCAGAAATAGAGTATTCGAGATAAATTCTTCACTTAAACTTCTTTTAAATGATTGTAGATAGAAAAAAAAATGATAACGAAGTAAGATAAATGACTTAACAAAGAGAAGTAAAAATCACCAACATAGACACGCAGGAATCCTGTGAATCGTCCTTTTTATTACTTGTAGATCTCTTCAGAAGATTACAAATTACAACTTGCTTGGGCGTAAAGATCAACCCTCAATACTTCAAAGTCTGAAGTATTTATAGAAAGATTACAATTGATCCTGTCATTAATGATCAAAATATGGTGGAAATAAAATCTAACTAACTAGATTACATTTAAAAAAAAGTAGGAATGCTGGATGATCCTCTCGAATCCTTGTGGTTGATTCTGAGGACGGTGGTTGGTGATTCATCTTTGACTTGACTATGACTGTTCCATATGCTGACTGAGAATGTACATCCCATTTCTTACTCGATCAAAGCACACAGGTCATTCCATCTCTCTTGACCGGGGATGGTAACTTTGAGTAACCTTCGGTAAAATTCATTCATCTTTGTGTACTTGGCGAATATGGGCTTGGTGATTGTTGTTGGGAAAAATACCCTACGGACTAGCAAACTAGGGTTAGAATTGCATGCAAATTTTGACCGTAAAGAAATTACGTTTTAACCTACAACCCGAAACTTAAACCCCTCTTTCACAATACATGCATGGAGAATGACTACTAACCTTGTCTCCGACGTTCGACGTAGATCCTCCATTGCGCTTCGACCACTTGCTTGCGCTGCTCCTTCCAAAGATAACCTGCAATCAAAACAAACAACTACGCATGCATGCTACTTCTCTACTTGAGGGTTAAAAATTAATCATAAATTAACCAAACCATAGATAACTCATGCATTGGGATGAGAAAAGTATTCTTTTATTATTCGAAAAATGAATCAACTTACAATCAAAGTCGAGACCGGCCACCGCTCCTTGATCCTGATCCTGGGCTCCTCTCCATTTGTCCTTCAACTGCTTTGCGTTAAATCTCCTTTGGCTTGAGGAAAGGATAAAGGGTTGGGGCAATGGATTACACAAATGGGCAGAGTTTCTTCGCTATATTTTTCCTCCTTCAAATAGTACCCCTACCCCTTCTTTTATAGGCTAGAAGGAGCTAGGGTTTTGGACGAACCCTCAGCCATGGATGGCTAGGAGTTTCAGTTAACTGACCCATAGCTTTTTGTTCTGTCGACAACTTTCCTTTTTTCGTGCTTTGTTAGGTACACGCGGGCTGTAGTAAGCCAACCAGCGTGCACATGTGTGCAGTAATGGGTTAGGGCGCGTGGGCCTTGACACAAGAGGATTTCCAAAGAGTTGTTCAGTAGATGTTTTGGTAATGAAGGGATATGAGTTGGCCTGATGCCAAGTAAGCATGTGTGGTGCAATTTAGGGTTATAACAGATGCCCCCTAATGTGTGAGGTTAGAAGAGCATCTGATGGATGAAATACATTACAAATATTTTACCAATCTTTACTGATGTGCTGAATGAGTGAGCCCAAGGATCAGGAACCAAGAGGTGCCATCTGCAAAATAAAAAATGTCTCACCGAGGCGGGCATACCCATGCTCGGGATAAAATAGAACCATGGCTACCAATCAAATACACTGTAGATCCATGTCAAATAACTATAAAGAGTAGCCGCGAATAATACACAGCGAAGCTACATCTCAAAATCAGAAAGATATACATATAGAGTACCCATCTTCCAGAAGCTGATTCGGCCTGATGGTTGTACTTCAGAGCTCGAGCAACAACTTCAAAATCTTCTAAAACTCGGGTAAGAGTGTAATATGAGTGTACGACTGCACTACCTAGAGGTCTTCGATGGCTTGTCAGTTATGGACTTGATAATCTTGATGATCGGACTGAAGGATTCAGTGATTTCGAACAAGGACTTGATTGGACGTTCAGGATGGACGTGTATGCAGACAAGAGACATATTGCAGAGGGGCCGACTCAGGCTTAGTGACGAACTTCCCTTGGATAATAGCACGTCAAGTGATAAGACTCAGGCAACATATATGTTAATCATAAGTCTACAAAGTAGGAGGCAACACAAACTCTCCATATGTTTGGAAGAGTAACCAAATGATGGAGGACACAACTCTATATAGCGAGAAAATATTCCTAAGGTCGTACTACATCCCATAGTCTGATGATCAAATGGACAGATGTGCTTTATCCAAGGGCGAATCATTATACTGCCAATAAAGAAAATACTTTTCCCATCCTCTTTTTGGGGTATATTTGATTTTTTTTGTTCTTTTTGATACTTTTTGAAAAAGAATAAAGGAATATTACGTTACAATGGAGGAACGAGTACTGCAAACATACAAGCTCGAGGCACAAGGACAAGATTGATGTTCTGGTAAAATGATACTTGGGAAAAATCCTCCAGCGGCCAAAGGTGTTAAGACGTAGAAGCAAACTGTCACAAGGCTGGTGGATAAGGTATGCAAATGTGGTTGATAGAACACACAATGGTAACGTTCTTCGATGTAAGTTTAACGAGCCCAGAGAAGGTAAGCTCGGTGGTTTTTCATATTTAGAGAGTCTGAAAAAGCATAAAAGGAGACTCCGCTGGGGTACCTTTTTCGACAATAGTCTAGTCGGTTCGAAAAAGGGATAAACTAGCACCGATTAGACGTCAATTCAAAACCATTTTAACGAGTGTGACAAGGACAAGATCACTCGGCTATTTTTTCAGTTTTAAGGAGTCTGAAAAAATCTTAACTATGGAATCCGTCAGGAATATTCTTCTGGACCAATTTAACGAGTGTGAAAGAATAAGGTCACTCGACGATCTTTTCAATTTTAGAGAGTCTGAAAAGAGCTTAACTATGGACTCAGTGGGGGTTTCTTTTTCGTAAATTTAGTCCCTCAGGCCCGAAAAAGGAATAAAATTATACCTGAGGATACTCTTCTAAAGAATAGGAATTCGATAGAGTATACCTTTGTTCATACAGTTGACCGTCCGGACCGAAAAATGGGTAAACTACCGCCGGATAGACGTGACTTCAAATTTCAGTTTAACGAGCGTGAAAGGTCACAGGATCACTCGACAATATTTTCATTTTTAGAGGGTCTGAAAAGGGCTTAAAAGTAGACCCGTTCATGTTTTGGGAGTCCTGAGGGTGAGACAAAGAGTGAAAAAGATCCATGCAAATGAGGCTCAAACTCATATTCAGGAAAGACTATACGGACTCCCGAGCCTACAGTGTTTTTCAAAAATGACATGGACACCATAATGCAACCAGGACCTACCTAGGGAATCCATGTTCTGGTAAGCTCTACCACCAAGTCGCGACACTTCTAGAGCAGATATGACGGTTCCATGTCACAACCTAATGGGATCGATCCTATAGGATAAGAAAAAGGCAACGAGATGCAAAAGTTGGGGTAGTATCCTAACCTATATTCTCAAGTTGATTTTTGAATTTTTTTTTTGGACCGTCAATATTTTTTCGAAACTAAAATCAAAAACAAAAATTTGTCCCAAAACCTGATCAAATCCCTCCCATATAACTCCTGGATCACTCTAAATGGTTTTTGATATAAAGAAACTGGTAAGGGGGGCCAAGAAAATGACAAAAAGAGGCCAAAAAGTCTATAAATAAAAGTTGGCAGCTCATTATCACCATTGCTGATTTGGAAATTGACTCTGGAGCCAAAAGACCCCCTTTGCCAAAGATAGTGATTCTGGCAGCTACAGTGGACGAAACGAACTTCTGCTTGGACCAAGTAAGTACAAACTCCCTTATCTAGCTAGTCAATACTTCATTTTAGTCACTTAAGTTATTTTTTGGGTGGGCGTCGACCTTAAAAAGGTCTTTTAGTCATTTAAGTTATTTTTTGGGTGGGCGTCGACGTTAAAAAGGTCGGCCCTAGGTACACGCGTGCAGAGTAAAGTTTGCACGCGTGTACACGCAACTGCCACCTCTACAGATCGCGTGTACCCCCCTATTGATGGAAAAGAAAATTAAAAGAAGTATTGACCCTCCTTTACCTTGTTGTGTTGGCAGGATGTATGTCCAGTGGAGGGAAAGGGAGCACGAAGAAATCAGTGAGTTGGTTGCTGCAGATCTGAATGTTGAGGTCGTGTTAATGCAATGCCGTTTTCTCAAATTCTTTTTATGTCCGTTTATGCACGCGCAACCAAGGCTACTGAATGCCTTGATTGATTACTGACATCCTGATGCAGAGGCCTTTATGTTAGAGGGACAATTATTGGTGCCCACCACCGAGGACATTTACTTTCTGACTGGCCTCTCAAGGAGAGGAGAACCAGTCAACTTCCAGACTTTTCCTGCGGGGCCGAGCAAGATCTCGGAGTTGATGGCTGAGTACTGTGAGGTTGGGACCGAACGTACAGGTTCCCAGGTACCCATTAGCAAGATTACCAACTTAGCACTACAGACTATCTTGTTACTTATTGGGCGGATTACCGGCTCAGCAGCCGTGCATCAGGCTTCGCGTGTACATATGAACTGTGCTATCCAGTGCATGAATGCACAAATTTTTGATTGGAGTACCACATTGCTGGGGTGTATGAAGAGGGAATTGATAGGTTGTCGACAACGGACACAGAGGAACTTCGTGTTCAGGACTATCTTGTGTTCGTTCTTTTTCGAGAGAGTTCTGTGTTTCATCCCTCGGGTTGTAGTAAGAGGACATCTGGCCTCTTTCCCTGCAGTGTGTAGATGGGCAGTGTTACTACCGCGACATGGTGGTGGAAGGACCGTTGAGGCCTTCGACGATGACTTTTTGGCTTGGCTGTCACGACAGATCCCGACTATCGAGGACTACCCATATGCAGGGATAGACTTCTCTAGAGATCCAGAGATACCTGTGCCTCCTGGTGAGGAGCGAGGGGAGATGGGTAAGTCTCCTCCTTTGTAGTGTTTTTTTTTGTATATGTAATTTTTATGTCTTTTTGTTATATATATAATTTTTTGTATGCCAGAGAATTTGATGGGTAAACGTTTATTGCATGCAGATGTGGGACCCGTGCGACCTGCCGACTATGCACGAAACAGGTGTCGCCCATGGCCGGAAGCCGCGGCTGCCGCCGCTGGGGGAGCAGCAGTAGTAGGGAACCTCCCAGCAGGAGAGGCCGAGAGGGTCCTTAGGCAAATTGAGCGAAAATTTACTGCGCTCACTTGCACAGTCCCGATGGCAGAGATAGAGGACCTGCCTCCATCCATGCAGCCTCATGTTGTGGGGGCACCTCAGACATGGGTCCGTTTGTTTAGGCGTTTAGCCCGTGCAGTAGATGATTATAACAGAGCCCATAGGCCCTGAACATAATTTAGACTTTTTATGTTCCACGAGCACCTTGTTGTATATATTTTTTGAGGGCATAAGCCCAGTGACTCGTTACTATTCCCATTTTTGAGGCACTTGCATCCATCTATGTACTCTAGTGATTTTATGATGTTTATATATGGTTTTTATCTTTTTTGTGTCTTATGGATTATGTGTGCAAAAATGTATTTACATGTTTATGTCCATGATCTTTATATGTGTGGGCAAGATGCCAATCTAAAATTTGATTAGCTAGAGTATCTGTAATTTGGTTTAATTTCCTAGGAACAAGAAAATATGTAATATAATCAAAGTTTCGTTCTAAGAGATGTACCCTAAGGAATCGTCGGTGTAAAGTTGGATCATGAACCCGATATATTCTGTTTAGCTGCAACACAACCAGTTGAGCGTCGAGATAGACCCGAAGATGAGAGATACCCAATGAAAAGGCGTCACAAAGCAACTCAATAACTGCACTATACTCGACGACATTATTTGTGGTGTCACCTAAGCATATACCTCCGAAAGATAACAACTGACCTTGTGGTGTAAAGATTACCCAAGCTGCGGAGGCAAGCCTCCGCATGTGTCGACTAGCACCGTCCGCATACCCAACGAACACCTCAGACTCACTTGACATTTGCCATATTGACGGAAGATAACATCAATGACACGTCCATAACACTTTTTAAAAGAAACGTAAAAAGTAATAGTACAAAGACTATACATATGTTACAAAAAGTTACCCATAGTGACCTATCTATGAGTAATACTTCTTGAGGTAGAGCCCATTTCTGGGCTCTGCCAATGCATTCCCTTCAAAATCAACCAAATGATAAGAGCCCTTTTTTAATACCTCCTTTATAATGAAGGGTCCGAACCACATGGGTTTAAACTTTCCTGCCCCCAGGGGGTCCTTGTTTTGGTTATAGACCAGGACAAGGTCGCCCTTAGAAAAAATCTGAGGATGAACGGACCTATCATATTGACACTTGACCTTATGTTTGTGAGCCTCGTTGGCCAGGGCCGCATCGTGACACTGCTCATCAAGTTGCTCAAGGTATACTAACCGTTCTTCAAGTGGAGAAGTGTCTGGCAATAAATGTACTGCGAATTTCAGAGATGGGATTTGACATTCTATGGGAAAGATTGCCTCCAACCTGTAAACGAGTTGAAAAGGTGAGAAACCAGTTGCAGTCTTTACAGATGTTCGGTAAGCCCATAATGCTGAGTATAACATCAAATTCCAGTTTGACTTGGCTGAGTTGATAGTTTGTTGTAGAATCGTCTTAAGATTTTTGGTTACAGCTTCCACCTGCCCATTGGCTTGGGGGTAGTAAGGTGATGAATGTTCCTGCCATAACCCAAGCTTTGACGTTAATTCGGTCATCATTTGGTTTTGAAAGTGGCTGCCATGGTCAGTGACAATCTCTCTCAGGACTCCGAACCTTGCTATAATTTGGTTGAATAAGAAAATAGCTGCAGTCTCTCCATCATCTTTAAACGTTGGCATAGCCTCGACCCATTTAGTGAAGTAGTCGACAACTACGATGATATAGCGGTGCCCCCTTGCTGCCGGGGGGTTGCATGTAGTGTAATCAATCCCCCACTTAGTGAAGGGACCAAATGTGATGACAGGAAACATAGGAGCGGGATGTGCCCTCATCTTCTGAGAAAAGATTTGGCACGAATGACACTTCTTAACCGATTCGATACAATCTTTGATAAGTGTGGGCCAATAGTAACCTACTCGTAAAATATTTTGGGCTTTTTCCAACCCAGATAAATGACCGCCACATGCTCCAGTATGGGAATCATTGAGCACTATGATGGCCTCCTCATGAGTGAGACATCGACGCAAGATGCAGTCTACACCTCTCCGATACAACGTATCATCGAGTATGAGATAATTCTTAGCCTGATGGCGTATTCGCCGACGCTCGTCACGAGAAGCAGAGGTGGGGCACTTCAAAGTCTGGAGAAAGATAAGTATATCTTCGTACCAGGGGTCTAAAGATTCAATCAAAAATATATCCCCCCAGATAGGCGATTCCTCAGGCACAACGTCACCTGACTCAACCGAAAGTTCCGAAATAAGTTATGGTTTCAGTGATAGTCACCATATTGCCTTCAGTATAAATTTTCTATGTAGCTAAGAGGTTAATAGGACATGGCTGATCTCCCATCATGGTAATGGTGAATTCTTCGGCTTCAATTCGGCTTAACTTGGGGATAAAGTATGATTTGTGATGAAGATCTTCCTAAGGTTTGTTTGGACTAGTCATTGCTTCGATAACTGCTTCGTCATAAGGCAAGACTAAGTCTAACGAATCGATGTTAGCGAGAGAATCCTGAGCCCAAATAGGCTCTAGGAGTGGATTGAACTCTTGTGCGGGAGTCGGATCAGGGTGAGATGAAGCTTGCTGGACTAAAGAGTACGTGACTTCAACAACCGACAAGGGCATGGACATGCTGGAGTGCCCTGTCTCATCCATCGTGGATGATGGGGAAGGAAGAATCCAAGGATCCTCAAAGTAAGTCGTGCGGAATGACGAAACTTGAAAAATCTCAACCTTATGGTGATTAGACATAAATTTGATGTCATCGTGAGGAGGTGGGTAATCGAAGGTACCCATCAAACACGGGCACAAACCAACTCCTACGTTAACGACACCGGGTTGAGGATTATCAATCATGGGGACCATGGATGCCCCCAAGGCTGGATCAGGTCTAGAGAAGGACAATTGATCGATGGTCACTATCCGACCCTCGTGTGGAAACAAAAAGACTCGGAAAACTGTAGCGACCACAACTTGCATAGCATAAGTCCAACTCCATCCTAACAAGAGATTATAGTTGAGGGGAGCATCGACTACCTCTACTTCGACACAAACGGTTTTCCCTTCTAACTGCACAGGGAAAGAAGGAACAATGCCATGTGGTCGGAAAGAATGACCGTCAAAATCAGTGAGGAGAGTAGGTGATGGAGATAAAGCGGGCTAGCCAATGGCCTTCCAACATGCTAATGACATAATGCATGTCGAGGTGCCCTCATCGACCACCGTGCGGAAGATATTGCGTGTAAAAGTTTTCGTGGGATGAGCCACTACTATCTGAAACGCTACATGGTAAGGCAGACGAGGTTTTAAGTCAGTTGTATCTAACATGATGGTACCTGGTTTACAAGTCTCAGTAGAGCCCAAAGCAGTTAACAAGGCTTTCCTCTGAGCAGGGCAACTTTGGAGGACCTCCAATGCAGACATCGCACAAGGGGTTTGTGATAAATCCTCCACCACAGAGTAATTCTGGGCGGCCCTTGCGTTTGGGTTGTGAGAAGATTTCTTAAATGCACCCTTTGGAATGCATGTCATTGTTTCTCCCAACTTCTTCTTGATCTGTAGAGGAAGAGATGGGAGCTCAACTTCTTTACTCTTCTCAGAAGTGCTTGGCTTATTATAGTCGTGAGCTCTAGTCGTTATGAAAGCATCACCCCTAACCATATATACATTCGCGGATGAGGGATTGTTTGGAGGAGGGAAGGTTTCTTGGCTGCCCCCTTCGGCACTTGTAGAGGCGTGAGTTAAATTTTTCCCATGTTGAAAGGGGTTAGTCAACACTGTCTGCTGTTGTTGTGTGACAAACTTTTGGGCCTCCGCAAGTTGAGGACAAAGATGGGTCAGGTGGTCTTCCACACACAAGTTGCACGGATACCTCGCCTTCCGTTTTTCCATGGTGTCCCTGCCAGCATTATCAGTGGGTTTTTTATTCCCCTTACCCTTGTTTCGTTGTTTTTTCTTCCCTTCAGGCTTCTGGGTGGCCTTTGGGTTAGTCGACTGCACGAAGTGTACTTCCGATGTTTGGGTAGGAGGAGCAACCAAAGCAGTAGTCTGGCTAGCCGCTGAGTGTTGTATAGATAATTGTTGCAATTGTTTTGTCAATTGCTCAATGAGCTTGGTTTGTGCTGAACCAAAAATACCATCGGCATGTGGTCCATCTCTCTGTCTAGTTTTATCCAGTACCGATCGTGGTGCATCCGACAGGATGTTGTATAATAAACCAGACTGAGAATAGATGAGCTCAAACTGTTGAGCCCTCATGATGGAATCTTCTTCGGAGAAAACTCCGGAAGTCGCGATGTCTTTGGATAATTGTGGGACCAGAGACTTAAGGAACCACTCAAGCAGGAATGCTGGTGGGACTGGTACTTTGATTAGACTCTTCCGATGTCTCCATTCTCGGATATGATCAGAGATATGGTCCACTGTTGTCTGTTCGAAATTGACGAGCAACTCTGTGCTAGTGTCGTATATCACAGGTAACTAGAAATGGTTAAGGAAGGCCATCACCAGTTCGCCAAAAGAAGAGTATCTTGAGCGATCGAGCTCGATGTACCATTTCACGTCACTCTCGATAAGAGTGCGTTGAAACAATCACAACTGTACAGAGTCATCTTTCAATGAGTTAGATGAACACCAAAGTTGGAAGGTAGTCACATGATCGCCTGGATCTTTGTTAGGATTGGCCTCGAACTTTGGAATGTTCGAAGTCAACTTCGTTGGCATAGGAGGCCAACGTGGATCGTGAAAAATAGGATCATTTAGAAACCTTGTCAAATATGACAAGTGTAAAGTCGCCAGGAATGGTAGTTTGGGTTGTTTCTGATAACCTGGGAAAAAGGGTCCTGGAGTTTGACTGGCACTAGGTTGCCAGAAAAAGTTTGGCTGTTGGCTCGGGTTCTGGTAGAAACCATGGCCCTAACCAGCATAAGGATTTTGCATCTATGGAGACATCATTGGCTGATTTCCCATAAATGACATAGGATGTTGGGCATGCATCGTGTTTGAAGGACTTTGGGAAGGATTACCCCATGCCGGTCCTGATGGGAGAGGCATCGTAGTTTGTCTAAGGTTCCATTGACTATGGAAAGAATTACCCTAGAACGAAATTCCATAGGAGGGAACAGATCCTTGTCCAGAGTTCCAAGGCCCTGCGATATGTGCCCCCAGCGTAGGAATAGTACGCTGTGCCAGAGTAGACTGTCCAAAAATGGGAGTGCCCCTAGATGGGAAAGCGATGGATGCAAAAGTGTTGTTACCAAACGTCCCGTTCCAAACAAACGGTGATGAACCTACCGGCATACTGTGCGTAGGTGTTCCTTGACTCCCGACTCCAAATAAACTAGTGTGTGCAGGCTGCCCGACGGACTGCTGATGCGAAGCACCAAGCGAAGGGGACGAAGGAGGAATATGACCTCCGACGTAAGGAAAAACGTTAAAAGGGATAGGAGTGCCCGCAAGTTGACCTTGCAGAGGAACGTTAGAGCTCCCTGCCCCCAGACCCAAAGTCTGTAAAGTGGAGTAAGTGAGTGCAGGACTTGTACCTGAACTAGGCATACCATATGAGAACGGAGGGCCTGTCGCACTAGGTGTGAAGGGGGTTGTGGCCGCCACCATAGACGGGGTCGGTCCACTGTGCGACGTAGTTGCAGCCGAGACCATGGTGGCTCAGATCGACGATGGTAAGTTAGGAGATGATTCTCCTGTGGTAGCAACTGTGGTTGGAATGGAAGAATTCCCAGAAGAAGTAACAACGTTTGTTTCCATAGCTGTGTGAGGCACTGACATGCGTTCGTAAAATTGGATTGGTACAATAACCCGTGGCCAAGTATCAGTGGTTGGGGTTTCAACCGAGCCAAGATTGGCGGTTGATTCCTTCGGGAGTTGTTCGGGCACAATGGTTTGTAACCCGGTCGCCTCGAAAGACCCTTGTTGGTCTAGCTTCCACCTTAATGGTGGCGGGGGTGGCTCCGTATAACCGGCGGCAGGCCCATAAGCCTTCGTGATCGGTGGAGCTTGGGATCCTCCACTGTGTGAGAATATCTAAGACACGCTAAGGTATTGTACATGTTCCAACAGTAACACACACTAAAAAATAATCTCCTGAGAGATAAGACAAGCAATGACTAAACTATTTGGAAGAACAGTTACAACAACCAACACTAGAGCAACTTACCGGTGCAAGTGAAACTCGAACACGGAAGAACCCTCTAGGTATAATCTGCAAATCATGGCCCGATGTATGTCCTAGGTACTGTGGTATACCCCTGCAGTCACCTGTGTATGTCCCTAAAAATATTGGCAACTAGGTTGCCAGCACGCGAACAATCATCAGGCGGGTACAGTCGAAAGTTGGGTAGACCACAATGAGCAGGGTATCAAGCCCGAAACCTGTCAAGGGTATCGAGAGAAAATGGTCCAGAAGACAACTGAGGACCTCGAATGTATTCGAGACCCACGAAGCCCCATGGCAAATGCAAACGACGGAATCCCAAAACAAGCCCTCAATATGTGTTCTCCACTACGATTGGTCCGGCTTTGGAGGGGTTATCTCCGCTACCTTTCCGCACGCGACCTTGTGTTTATCCCCTGTGTTAGAGGGGGGTCCCAGATAACTTCCATGAAACTGGACTTCTACACTCCCTATCACAGACTCCAATGTTTGGTTTTGAATGGCCTTGGAGAGTTTCCTCTCCAACCTAATCCAAGGCCCTAGTTTGTGAACCCTAAAAACCAAAAGTCTAATAGATTTTAAATTAGCGTTGCTTTTATGGTCTTTCTTACATCAAGGGGTATGAGAGTGAAACTGATGATGTGTGAAGATGAAAGTAAAAACAAATGAAAAAAGCTGGAAACAAAAGACTTTTTCTAAATGCAAAATTTCAACAACTTTTCACAAAGAAAGATTTCTTTTTCTTTTCAATTTTTCTAAGATTTTATGCAACAAACATAAAGGAATTTTGCTCGACTACGAGCTACTTATGCGCTAAATGAATTGCAAAAACTTACGAAACAAAAGCCTTCTCCCTAGCTAATGATGCAGAAACACACTCTTTAAACAAAGCAGAGAATGAAAAAGAGATATTTTTTTTTATTTAAGTGATAATAAAGCAACAAAGGGAAAATACCGACAAGCACAAAACCAAGAAAGACAAATTCTGGCTTAAAGCGCAGATCGCAAAGAATCAAAGAAAAGACACACAATGCAATAAAGAAAACAGAGACTCTTACGGTTGTCTAAAAACCCATTTTTTTTTTTTTATATATTTTCTGTCAACTATCAACTGAGAAAAAGCAGGCTAAGGGTAAGATGACCTAAACTATTGACTGTTCAACCCTAGACTCAAACACCTGAGAGGAATACTTCTCAGCAAAGGAGGGGATGACTGCCCCACCCTGAACAAAAAGTAGTCTGTGAAGCACGCTACTGTCACTAAAACAACACGCGTACGAATGCGTGATGAACCTAAATAGGACGCCTGTACACGCGGGCTGACCTTGTACAGGCCGTGTGTATAGATAACTTCTAAGAGAAAGATAAAAACAAGTAGTCCAGACCAAGAAGAGGCCTTTGGTATTGACAACCAGGGTCCCTTGAAGGCTTGGATGCTTTTTCTAACAGAAAAGAAAAAATAATGCAAGAAATAACAAGGAAAAAAAGCAATATGAAATAGGACTGTGAACCAACAAGACTCAGATAGGATTCCAGAAAACCCCCTGAGAATGTATAATTCTGACAGGGAAGAGGTGGACTGCCTCTAAAGGTCTCTAGACTCCTACACGCTACTGTTATCCCTACAGCTAGCGTTCATATGTGGGTTGTAAGAGGATAGGGCGGGGGTACACGCGTGCAGGCCTTATGCAGGCCGCGTGTACCTCTGTGTGTCCCGACAACTACCGTCAAGCAAAAGTCAGGGAAAATTGTATGAAGAACTAGGCTCCATGCTAGCTCAGATCTAACAGAAAAAGACAAGCAAAGAAAAATAGAACACCTATTCTTTCAACTACCCAAAAACTTTAAAGAAATCCAGAAACCCTAAAGAGTATTTGTCCCCAGTATGGTCGCCAATTCTGTTGTTGGGAAAAATACCCTATGGACTAGCAAACTAGGGTCAGACTTGCATGCATATTTTGACCGTAAAGAAATTACTTTTTAACCTACAACCTGAAACTTAAACCCCTCTTTCACAATACATGTATGGAGAATGACTACTAACCTTGTCTCCGACGTTCGACATAGATCCTCCGTTGCGCTTCGACCACTTGCTTGCGCTGCTCCTTTGAAAGATAACCTGTAATCAAAACAAACAACTATGCATGCATGCTACTTCTCTACTTGAGGGTTAAAAATTAAGCATAAATTAACCAAACCATAGATAACTCATGCATTGGGACGGGAAAAGTATTCTTTTATTATTCAAAAAATGAATCAACTTACAATCAAAGTCGAGACCGGCCACCGCTCCTTGATCCTGATCCTGGGCTCCTCTCCGTTTGTCCTCCAATTGATTTGCGTTAAATATCCTTTGGATTGAGGAAAGGCTAAAGGGTTGGGACAATGGATTACACAAATGGGCTGAGTTTCTTCGCTATATTTTTCCTCCTCCAAATAGTACCCCTACCCCTTCTTTTATAGTCTAGAAGGAGCTAGGGTTTTGGACGAACCCTCGGCCATGCATGGCTGGGAGTTTCAGTTAACTGACCCATAGATTTTTTTTTCCGTTGGCAACTTTCCTTTTTTCGTGCTTTGTTAGGTACACGCGGGCTATAGTGAGCCAACCAGCGTGCACACGTGTGCAGTAATGGGTTAGGGCGCGTGGGCCTTGACACAAGAGGATTTCCAAAGAGTTGTTCAGTAGATGTTTTGGTAATGAAGGGAGATGAGTTGGCCTGATTCCAGGTAAGCATGTGTGGTGAAATTTAGGGTTATAACATATGCCCCCTAATGTGTGAGGTCAGAAGAGCATCTGATGGATGAAATACATTACCAATCTTTTACCAATATTTACTGATGTGCTGAATGAGTGAGCCCAAGGATCAAGAACCAGGAGGTGCAATCTGCAAAATAACAAATGTCTCACCGAGGCGGGCATACCCATGCTCGGGATAAAATAGAAGCATGGATACCAATCAAATACACTGTAGATCCAAGTCAAATAACTATAAAGAGTAGCCGCGAATAATACACAGCGGAGCTACATCTCGAAATCAGAAAGATATACATATAGAGTACCCATCTTCCAGAAGCTGATTCGGCCTGATGGCTGTACTTCAGAGCTCGAGCAACAACTTCAAAATATTCTAAAACTCGGGTAAGAGTGTAATATGAGTGTACGACTGCACTACCCAGAGGTCTTCGACGACTCGTCAGTTATGGACTTGATAACCTTGATGATCGGACTGAAGGCTTCAGTGATTTCGAACAAGGACTTGATTGGACGTTTAGGATGGCAGGGTATGCGGACAAGAGACATATTTCAGAGGGGCCAACTCAGGCTTAGTGACGAACTTCCCTTGGATAATAGCACAACAAGTGATAAGAATCAGGCAACATATATGTTAATCATAAGTCTACGAAGCAGGAGGCAACACAAACTCTCCATATGTTTGGAAGAGTAACCAAACGGTGGAGGACACAACTCTATATAGCGAGAAAAGATTCCTAAGGTCGTACTACATCCCATAGTCTGATGATCAAACAGACAGATGTGCTTTATCCAAGGGCGACTCATTATGCTGCCAATAAAGAAAATACTTTTCCCATCCTCTTTTTGGGGTATATTTGATTTTTTTTGTTCTTTTTGATAATTTTTGAAAAAGAATAAAGGAATATTACGTTACAATGGAGGAACGAGTACTGCAAACATACAATCTCGAGGCACAAGGAAAAGACTGATGTTCTGGTAAAATGATACTCGGGAAAAATCCTCTGGCGGCCAAAGGTGTTAAGACGCAGAAGCAAACTGTCACAAGGCTGGTGGATAAGGTATGCAAATGCGGTTGATAGAACACACAATGGTAACGTCCTTCGATGCAAGTTTAATGAGCCCAGAGAAGGTAAGCTCGGTGGTTTTTCATATTTAGAGAGTCTGAAAAAGCATAAAAGGAGACTCCGCTGGGGTACCTTTTTCGACAACAGTCTAGTCGGTTCAAAAAAGGGATAAACTAGCACCGATTAGATGTCAATTCAAAACCATTTTAACGAGTGTGACAAGGACAAGATCACTCAGCTATTTTTTCACTTTTAAGGAGTCTGAAAAAATCTTAACTATGGACTCCGTCAGGAATATTCTTTTGTACCAATTTAACGAGTGTGAAAGAATAAGGTCACTCGATGATCTTTTCAATTTTAGGGAGTCTGAAAAGAGCTTAACTATGGACTCCGTGGGGGTTTCTTTTTCGTAAATTTAGTCCCTCAGGCCCGAAAAAGGAATAAAATTATACCTGAGGATACTCTTCTAAAGAATAGGAATTCGATAGAGTATACCTTTGTTCGTACAGTTGACCGTTCGGACCGAAAAAGGGGTAAACTACCGCCGGACAGACGTGACTTCAAATTTCAGTTTAACGAGCGTGAAAGATCACAAGATCGCTCGACAATCTTTTCATTTTTAGAGGGTCTGAAAAGGGCTTAAAAGGAGACCCATTCATGTTTTGGGAGTCTTGAGGGTGAGACAAAGAGTGAAAAAGACCCATGCAAATGAGGCTCAAACTCATTTTCAGGAAATAATATACGGACTCCCGAGCCTACAATGTTTTTTAGAAATGGCATGGACACCATAATGCAACCAGGACCTACCTAGGGCATCCATGTTCTGGTAAGCTCTACCACCAAGTCGCGACACTTCTACAACAGATATGACGGTTCCGTGTCACAACCTAATGGGATCGATCCTATAGCATAAGAAAAAGGCAACGAGATGCAAAAGTTGGGGTAGTATCCTAACCTATATGCTCAAGTTGATTTTTGATTTTATTTTTATTTTTTTATGGACCATCAATATTTTTTCCAAACTAAAAAAAAAAACAAAAATTTGTCCCAAAACCTGATCAAATCCCTCCCATATAACTCCTGGATCACTCTAAATGGTTTTTGATATAAATAAACTGATAAGGGGGGGCAAAAAAATGACAAAAAGAGGCCTAAAAGTCTATAAATAGAAGTTGGTAGCTCATTATCACTATTGCTGATTTGGAAATTGACTCTGGAGCCAGAAGACCCCCTTTGCCAAAGATAGTGATTCCGGGAGCTACAGTGGACGAAATGAACTTCTTCTTGGACCAAGTAAGTACAATCTCCCTTATCTAGCTAGTCAATACTTCATTTTAGTCATTTAAGTTATTTTTTGGGTGGGCGTCGACCTTAAAAAGGTCGGCCCAAGGTACACACGGGCTATCCCGAGACAGCCCGCGTGTACACACGTGCAGAGTAAAGTCTGCACGCATGTACACACGACTGTCACCTCTATAGACCGCGTGTACCCCCCTATTGATGGAAAAACAAATTAAAAGAAGTATTGACCCTCCTTTACCTTGTTGTGTTGGCATGATGTATGTCTAGTGGAGTGAAAGGGAGCACGAAGCAATTAGTGAGTTGGTTGCTGCAGATCCGAATGTTGTGGCCGTGTTAATGCAATGCGGTTTGCTCAAATTCTTTTTATGTCCGTTTATGTGCACGCAACCAAATATACTGAATGCCTTAGTTGATTAGTGGCATCCTGATGCAAAGACCTTTATGTTAGAGGGGAAATCATTGGTGCCCACCACTGAGGACATTTACATTCTGACTGGCCTCTCAAGGAGAGGGGAACTAGTCAACTTCCAGACTTTTCCTACGGGGCCGAGCAAGATCTCAGAGTTGATAGCTGAGTACTGTGAGGCTGGGACCAAACGTACAGGTTCCTAGGTACCCATTAGCAAGATTACCAACTTAGCACTACAGACTATCTTGTTACTTATTGGGCGGATTACCGGCTCAGCAGCCGTGCATCAGGCTTCGCGCACACAGATGAACTGTGATATCCAGTGCATGAATGCACAAATTTTTGATTGGAGTACCACATTGCTGGGGTGTATGAATAAACAATTGACAGATTGCCGAAAATGGACACAGAGGAACTTCTGGTTCGGGACTATCTTGTGTTTGTTCTTTTTCGAGAGAGTTCTGTGTTTCAGCCCTCGGGTTGTAGTAAGAGGACATCTGACCTCTTTCCCTGCAGTGTGTAGATGGGCAGTGTTACTGCTACGACATGGTGGTGGAAGGACCATTGAGGCCTTCGACAACGACTTTTTTGCTTGGCTGTCACGACAGATCCCGGCTATCGAGGACTACCCGTATGCAGGGATAGACTTCTATAAAGATCCAGAGATATCTGTGCCTCCTGGTGAGGAGCGAGGGGAGATGGGTAAGTCTCCTCCTTTGTAGTGTTTTTGTTTGTATATGTAATTTTTATGTCTTTTTGTTGTATATATAATTTTTTGTATGCCAAAGTATTTGATGGGTAAACGTTTATTGCATGCAGATGTGGGACCCGTGTGACCTGCCGACTATGCACAGAACATGCGTCGCCCACGGCCGGAAGCCGCCGCTGCCGCCGCTGAGGGAGCAGTAGTAGTATTGAACCTCCCAGCAGGAGAGGTCGAGAGGGTCCTTAGGTGAATTGAGCGGAAATTTACCGCACTCACTCGCACATTCCTGATGGCAGAGATAGAGGACCTGCCACCATCCATGCAGCCTCATCTTGTGGGGGCACCTCGGACATGGGTCCATTTGTTTAGGCGTTTAGCCCGTGCAATAGATGATTATAACAGGGCCCATAGGCCCTGAACAGACTTTAGACTTTTTATGTGCCACAAGCACCTTGTTGTATATATTTTTTGAGGGCATAAGCTCGGTGAGTCATTACTATTCCCATTTTTGAGGCACTTGCGTCCATCTATTTACTCTAGTGATTTTATGATGTTTATATATGGTTTTTATCTTTTTTGTGTCTTATGGATTATGTGTGCAAAAATGTATTTACATGTTTATGTCCATGATCTTTTTATATGTGGGCAAGATGCCAATCTAAAATTTGATTAGCTAGAGTATCTGTAATTTGGTTTAATCTCCCAGGAACATGAAAATATGTAATATAATCAAAGTTTTGTTCTAAGAGACGTACCCTAAGGAATTGTCGGTGTAAAGTTGGATCATGAACCCGGTATATTCTGTTTAGCTGCGTCACAACCAGTTGAGCATCGAGATAGACTCGGAGATGAGAGATACCCAATGACAAGGCGTCACGAAGCAAATCAATAACTGCACTATACTTGGCGACATTATTTGTGGTGTCACCTAAGCATATACCTCCGGAAGATAACAACTGACCTTGTGGTGTAAAAATTACCCAAGCTGCGGAGGCAAGCCTCCGCATGTGTCGACTAGCACCGTCCGCATACCCAACGAACACCTCAGACTCACTTGACATCTGCCATATTGACAGAAGATAACATCAATGACACGCCCATAACACTTTTTAAAAGAAACGTAAACAGTAATAGTACAAAGACTATACATATGTTACAAAAAGTTACCCATAGTGACCTATCTATGAGTAATACTTCTTGAGGTAGAGCCCATTTCTAGGCTCCGCCAATGCATTCCCTTCAAAATCAACCAAATGATAAGAGCCCTTTTTTAATACCTCCTTTATAATGAAGGGTCCGAACCACATGGGTTTAAACTTTCCTGCTCCCAGGGGGTCCTTGTCTTGGTCATAGACCAGGACAAGGTCACCCTTAGAAAAAATCTGAGGACGAACAAACCTATCATATTGACACTTGACCTTATGTTTGTGAGCCTCGTTGGCCAGGGCCGCATCGTGACGCTGCTCATCAAGTTGCTCAAGGTATACTAACCATTCTTCAAGTGGAGAAGTGTCTGGAAATAACTGTACTGCCAATTTTAGAGATGGGATTTGACATTCTATGGGCAAGACTGCCTCCAGCCCGTAAACAAGTTGAAAATGTGAGAAACTGGTTGCAGTCTTAACAGATGTTCGGTAAGCCCATAGTGCCGAGTATAACATCAAATGCCAGTTTGACTTGGCTGAGTTGATAGTTCGCTGTAGAATCATCTTAAGAGTTTTGGTTACAACTTCCACCTGCCCATTGGCTTGGGGGTAGTAAGGTGATGAATGTTCCTACCGTAACCCAATCTTTGACGTTAATTCGATCATCATTTGGTTTTGAAAGTGGCTGCCATGGTCAGTGACAATCTCTCTCGGGACTCTGAACCTTGCTATAATTTGGTTGAATAAGAAATGAGCTGCAGTCTCTCCATCATCTTTAAACGCTGGCATAGCCTCGACCCATTTAGTGAAGTAGTTGACAACTACGATGATATAGCGGTGCCCCCTTGTTGACGGGGGGTTGCATGTAGTGTAATCAATCCCCCACTCAGTGAAGGGACCAACTGTGATGATAGGAAACATAGGAGAGGGATGTGCCCTCATATTCTTAGAAAAGATTTGGCACATATGTCACTTCTTAACCGATTCGATACAATCTTTGATAAGTGTGGGCCAGAAGTAACCTGCTTGTAAAATCTTTTGCGTTGTTCCCAACCTAGATAAATGACCACCACATGCTCCAGTATGGCAATCATTGAGCAATATGATGGCCTCCTCATGAGTGAGACATCGACGCAAGATGCAGTCTACACCTCTCCGATACAACATATCATCGAGTATGAGATAATTCTTAGCCTGATGGCGTATTCGCCGACGCTCGTCACGAGAAGCAGAGGTGGGGCACTTCAAAGTATGGAGATAGATAAGTATATCTCCATACCAGGGGTCTAAAGATTCAATCAAAAATATATCCCCCCGGATAGGCGATTCCTCAGGCACAACGTCACCTGACTCAACCGAAAGTTCCGAAATAAGTTCTGCGAAGACCAATGACTTCTTGGACTTTGCTGAAACGAAGTCTAAGTCAAATTCTTGGAGGATGACCATCCACCTACTGATTTTTCCGCCTATAAATCGTCGTGTCAACATGTACTGAAATGGATTCACGACAGCAACGACGATGGTCTTGCGAAACATAACATAGTGACATAACCGTTGAACAACATGAACGGCTGCCAACGCAAGTTTTTCGAGATGGGAATAATTATGTTCCGGTCATACGAGGCCTCGACTCAGGTAATAGATCACGTATTCTGAAAATGAATCATCTTCCTGAACTAAAACCATGCCAATGGTTGACTCTGCGACAACCAGATATAATAAGAAATCTTTGTTATAATTAGGTTGCCTTAGCAGAGGTGAGGTTGTG
>ML788084.1:72319-104323 GCA_009831015.1 Picea engelmannii
AGCACTCTTCGACTCAAACGTCGCCATTTGAAGCATGTTTTGGCTATTTTCCCAAGTCTCCTTTAGATTTTATCTTTGGGAAAGATATTGCTGTCGATGGTCAATATGACATTGATAGGGAAGAAAAGTTCATTGAACAAATTCAGTCGATACATCAAGTGGTGCAACAACAGTTGGAAAAGAGTCAGGCCAAATACAAGACGAGACATGACAAGCATCATGTTGATCACAGTTTCCAAGTTGGAGATGAAGTTCGGCTTTACATTAACAAGGAGAGGCTTAAAGGAGAAGGTAAAAAGTTGAAACCGATTCGATATGGTCCTTTCAAGATTATCGACAAGATTGGTAATAATGCTTTTTGTTTAGATTTTCCTCCTTATATGCAGATGTATGCAATTGTTAATGTTGAGAATTTGAAATTTTATGAGCCTCCGTTGATTGATGATCAAGGAGAGCATGTTCAGGTTCCTTCTATAGATGATTTTTCTCCAGAGTATCTTACAGAACTGCATGAAGATACCATCCTTGACAGGAGAATGCGAACTTCAAAACGAGGAAATATGGAGTATCTTTGAGTTGGTCTTAAAGGGACGAATCCAAGAAAAGCCAAGTGGATTGAGGTTGGAAGGGTGAGGGAACTATACCCTCATCTTTACATAGACTGAAAATAGTCTTTTGGAGGTCCAAAAGCTTCCCAATGGGGAGGTGTGATCAGGGGATCAAATTTTGCTCAAAAATTCAAAGTTCTCGGAATCGCTTCAAAACAGACAAGAGCATAGGCCTCGTCGTTGCGAACCCAACGCAACTCGTTTCGTCTCAAACATACGTCGGGAGCGAGAGATATTGCAATCTATTCATAAAGTCAAACAGGCAAAAAAGGACATTGACTGTACAGTCCGTACAGGCTGACGTGGCAGGGCCATACGACCGTATGATGATGTGGCATGTGGTGACGTGGAAATCATCTATTAGCTGACAATTGGTTGAATGGGAAGTCGACATGTGGCACTATTTGGGAAGTGATTGGATGCCACGTGGCCCAGTTATGGGCTGCCACGTGGCACCCCGGTATTTGTTGTTGTTGTTTGTTAAAATGTATTGGAGTCCGTGGGGTTCGACCCCCGGACCTCCCCACTGCATAGCGCTTTCACAAACTCCGACTGACCAATGGGCTATCGTTTATGCCTTGTTGTATATATGCTCCAGATTATATTTAAAATGAAATGTTTGTGTGGTTTGGGCCGCGACCGGGCCGGGGCTTAGCCCCAGCCCTTGGTCGCGCGCTTTTTCATATGTGACCCATGGTTATATGTTATGGTATGGGTGCGCACATTTCATATATGGTTCAAAATAGTTGTGTAACCAAATAAATTCCTGCCAAGTGTCACTTTATTATTCGCCTATGGGACAGAGCCCCATTTTAAAACGCGCGTGGTCACATGGACCCATATGCCCAACGGATTGACGGTTGGGGGTTTTAGTTCCGCTAACTGTTCGATGGTTTGCATTGTTTTGCGGTTGTGCACATGTGATAGGTTTTTACGCTATATATTGCGTGTGTGCTAGGTTCATGATAGAAGGGTGTGTTTTGTAGATGCAGAGACAACAAGCTTGAAGGGGGAACTTCCAGGAGGCCTAACTTCTTCGTTTTTCGATCGATTGAGGTGCCGAAAAATCCCAGCTAGGGGTTTTTGGATGCTTTGAAGCCATTGGAGTAGTCAATTGGTCAGTTTGAGCATTGTAAGACATGTTTTTGAGCACTTTGAGCAATTAATAATAATGATCCATTGGAAGCTGGACCAGGAGATGTAGCCCAAGAGAGGGGTGAACTCCTTTATCAATTACTGTGTTTATGTGCTTATGTTCATTGATTATGCTGCTATCTATGTGTATTTTGCATGAGTAATCCTTTAATTTATGTGTTTCAAAGTTGATCCATTTGCTTTTAACACATAACATCTAGAGAGTTCTTTCGGATTCATCGCATAGGTTTTTTGATTTTCGACGTTTTAGACCAAACTAGTGTGGTCCATCATCAGGAAAGCGTTTTTTGAAAAATGAAGTAAAAAAGAATATAACACGTATATAAATACTTGAAAAGTTTTTGGTAAGGATCCGACATAATGAAAATGAAATCAATAATTATAATTTTTTTAGAAATTATAATTGTTTGTTAAAGAACTCTCTGAACAAAACAATGGTCGCAAAAGTCTTAGAACAGAAATACATAACATTTACTTGCAATAATTTCAAGATTTTCAAGTCTTCTTCATTTTTAGATCATAGATTCATCTTTCGATTTATGTTCATTCCTTCATATAGTCTTCTTAGGGCATCAAACATTTCTTTCAGAGTGTTCTTTGATGACACATAAGGAATCAGTTGGTCTTTGATTGAATCTGCAATGATTCTTTGGGCCCTGATTGTGTCCTTTTGATGCTTTGCTTTCTCTCCGACATCTTCGGGTTCCGACACTTCTTCTTTGATGAATCTTGCTAGGTCATTCTTTGCAAGGATCAGGCTGATCCTATACTTCCAGGCACAAAAGTTTTCCACGCCTTCCAGTTTGTCATCAAGCTTCGTGCTTGTAGACATCTTTTACCTGGAGCTAGGAAAATGACCAAAAACTGAAAGTGCTCAAAATAAAATTTTCAACTTACCAGGAGATGCGCTTGGCTGAGGCGAGTAGCCTGGTGTTCTTGGATATGAGAAAATCCAACTTTTACCTTTCTAAACTTTATTTGCAGATTTCTGGACTGGTGCTTCTGGTTTTCTGGTACCTCTGGTACTCTGGTACTTCTGGTTTTCTGGTACCTCTGGTACTCTGGTACTTCTGGTTCACTGGTTTTTTGGTACTTCTGGTAATTTTGTGAAACTAGGGTTTCACTTTTTGGCTGATCCACCCACTGAAAAGGTGCGCTGATGATGCCAAAGCAATCCTTGAGGGAGGGCACACTTTTCTAGATGGTTTTGGGGCTGAAAAGCTTCACCATCAAAAAGCCCTAATTTGCATGTACAACAACAGTGACATTTTTCTCTTGTGAAAGATGCTCTCTTTAGCTTGGCTCTAATACCATGTTAATGTATATTCCATTATTATAGTTATCTGCATTTCAATAGATAACATAAACATAAAGACAAGATCATTGAGAAATACACAATCACAAGAGACACAACATTTATCCTGGGAAACCCTCTAGGGGAAGAAAACCCAACAAAACTTCCTTATTATAGATAGCCAATACAATGCCAAGAGATAACTCAAGATAATACAAAAGATCCTCTCCAAAAGATGAGCCACTCTCTCTCTTTCTTCTCCAACTACAATTCTGAAACTTGTCTCTCAAAATGAGCAAGTGAGTTGTGTGTCTAAGTGAGGCGCTGGCCTCTTTATTTATACAAGACTGACACGTCTGAAGTGTCTCTTCATTGGCAGGGCTGACTTCTCAAACTGGGTGGTTATAACCACCTTTAATATATTCTGGGGCCTCTTTAATATCTGCTGGGGCCGACTTCTTATTTCGCCTATTATAATTATCATTTGCCCAATCCACAAAAGGGGATTTGGTCCTATTACAATAGCCGTCATGATCAATCCACAATGGGGATTGATCCAACGAATAATATATCAGATAATAATAAGAATACACTTTGCAATTACATTATTTCAACACACATCAGACCTAGTTCTAGTCCCTTTGCTTCTTCAGTTACTAGTGAAGAAGAAGGATGGAACTACGAGGATGTGCATAGACTGCAAGGCAATGAATAAGAAGACCATAAAAAATTGATACCCAATACATATGATTGATAAGATGATAGACGAGTTGCATGGGGAAATGTACTTCTCAAATGTTGATCTATGATCAGGATACCACTAGATTTGAGTTAGAGAGGAGGATATCCATAAAACAACATTCAGGTGTCACTATGGGAACTGTGAGTTTCTAGTCAAGTCCTCCAGGTTGACTAATGAATCAACTACCTTTCATTCATGCATGGACCATATATTCAACAAACAATTGAGGAAATTATTACTGGTGTTCTTTGATGATCTTCTGATCTACAATAAGACATGGGAGGAACATTTGAAGCACGTGGATGAGATTCTCACCATTATGGAGGAGCAGTCACTTTTTTCCAAGGAGGCAAAGTGAAAGTTTGGGTTAATAGAGATCCTCTATCTAGAGCATGTGATTGGTGTGGAGGGAGTAAAGGTACATCAAGAGATGATCCAAAAAATCTTAGATTGGCCCACTCCCATATCACTCATAGATCTGTGAGGATTCTTTGAGATATGTTGTTATTATAGGCACTTTGTGAAAGGATTTTCACAATTGGTTGCACCATTGACATACATCACCAAGAAGGGGGCCTTCCGATGGTCAGAGAATGCACAGGTAGCATTTGACATAATGAAGATGGTGATGAGCACTTGCCCAATATTATCACTCTCAGATTTCACGCAGCCTTTTGTCCTGGAGTGTGACGCATCTGGTGAGGGGATAAGGGCAATTTTGATGCATAACCGACACCCGATAGATTTCAAGAGAAGAACTCTAAGAGAACTAGAGAAGCTCAATACAATCTATGATAAGGAGATGTTGGTCATCATGCATTGTCCAAGTTCAGACAATACATGGTAGCAAGATGCTTTGTGTTTAGGAATGACCACGACAACTTGAGATATTTCCTGGAATAATGAGATTTGAACAACATACAAAAAAAATGGGTTAGTAAGGTGTAGGCATATGATTTTGACATTGAGTATGTAAAGCGGAATAAGAATATAGTTGTTGATGCCTTATCCAAAATACCTGCAACTTTCTCCATGAAAGAGATCTCAACAGACTGGAAATCCATTATTTTGGTGGAATACTCCAAGAACACCTTCACCTATGAGATGATGGAGGGAATTATTTAGGAGGACAAGTGTAGGGTAGTGGATGACATCATCTACTGCAAAGACATGATTTGTTTTGTCCCTGAGTCCAAAACCAAGGATAAGATTCTGAGGGTATTACATGATGCGCCACTAGTAGGGCACTGGGGGTATCTAAAAACCTACAGGTAAGTGAGGGAGAGATTTTCTTGGAATGGTATCAAGGAGGATGTAATTTTTCATGTGAGAGAGTTCATGACTTGTCAATAGAACAAGTCAGAGTTTACACATCTAGTGCGAATACTTCAGCCATTGCCGATTCCAGAGCAGAAGTGGGATAGTATTTCCATGGACTTCATCATAGGACTTCCAAATATGTAGGACATGGAATGTATCTACGTGGTTGTGGACAAATTGAATAAATATTATCATTTCTTTGCCATTCCTTCAGAGTACAATGCATCTTAGGTAGAATATCTATTCTTCAGGGAGGTGTTCAAACTCCATGGTCTTTTGAGGAACATAGTTACTAATCGAAATAGTAGGTTCCTCAACGTTTTTTGGCAGGATATATTTCGGTTATCCAGGATATATTTGACACCTAGCACTAGCTATGACCCCCATACATATGGGAAGACCAAGATAGTAAAAAAATGGATCGAGGGGTACTTGAGGAACTATGTGTTAGGACAAAAACGGGCATGGATAAAGTGACTGCATCTTAGGGAGCATTGTTACAATACCACTCATCACATTTCCATAGGGATGAACCCATTGAGGGCATTGTATGGCTATGATGCTCCATATTTTGTGGATTTGGAATTTGGAGAGAGCAGAGCTCCCAAGGCCAAAGAATGGTTGCAGGAAAGTCAAGACATCTGGAGAGTTGTGAAGGAGAATTTGCAGGCCGCTCATAATCAATATAATATGTATGTAGATAGGCATAGGGTAGAATGAAACTTTGAGGCTGGGAACCTAGTCTTCCTTAGGTTTCAACCTTACAAATATTCATCATTGAAAACGAGTGGTGTAGAGAAGCTAAAACCTCACTTTTACGAACCCTACCGAGTGATCAAGAGAGTTGGGGAAGTAGCATACAAGCTAGAGCTACTAGAGGGTAGTAGGATCCACAACACCTTCCATGTATCCTGCCTCAAGAAGGAATTGGGACAACAAGTTAGAGCTTCGAAAAATATTCCTCCACTAGATGAGGACGGGCAGTTGGTTTTAGCTCCTGAGAGGATTGTTGATGTCAGGGAACAAAGGCTGAGGAGCAGAGTCATTCGAGAGTACTTAGTTTTATGGAGAATATTTCTCACAAAATATTCTACTTGGGAAGGAGAGCAGATATTACAACATCCTGATTTGGAATTGCTTGAGGACAAGCAATCTTGGGAAGGGAGGACTGTAATGTCCCCTTCCAATTATTCATGATGGAGGATGACTCAATAGCTTATATGACTCCCGTAAGCTATAATAAATAAGGTAAAGGAAGTCAAGGAGTTTTATTTGGTGTCACTAGAATGATAAATCCTAAAGTGACATTGAATAAAATAAATAAGTATATTTAAATGGAATTGGAGGGAAAATAAAGTGAGGGTTTAATTTGGTCAAAAAAGGGGAAAGAGATATAAGATCCAAAGTAAGGATACATAGAGGGGTAACCTTTCCCTTTGGCATTATGATTTGATCTCTCATTTTGGAGTGCTCTTGGAGTCATTGTTTCGTTAGGGTTTAGAAAAACCCTTCCACTACTGCAATCCAATTTCGGTGGTATAATATCCACCCTATCCGAACAAGAGGGGAATTCCATCTAGGACTGCCATTGGAGCTTCACTTGGGAGTTTTTCAATCAGTTGAAGAGATACCAAGGTACACAAGAGGTTTAAAATTTTTCTAGACGAGGTTGAGCTTAGATATTTGCAAGTTTCAGGAGGGTCTTAGAGAAATTGGAGTTTAGGGCATCCTTCGAGGCCCCACTAGACGTCTAGCAGTTGTCCCATGAGGACCTCTACAATCAGGATTTCTATAAGACATATGGATTGGGTTCTTAGGGTTACAAGAGGGGCACTAGTAGAGTGAAAACTATTGGAGCGAAGCATCGTAGGGAGAATCATAGCTTTGCATCATTCCAGGTTTTCTTGTATTGTTTATGTTAGTAGATTTGTGAAACTTCTTTGCAGCCATTAGACCTGTGTGTTCAGGAGTATTCTGCAAATGTTATTACAACATTATATATCATTGTATTGTTGTAATTGGGGTTTCCATCCATAATAAGTTTTGATATTTATTTGCTTTATTTTCTGTGTAATGGATGCATGCAATGTGTTTGAAAATATTCTTATATGAGCAAACTATTTGTAAGAGGTTAATAGTAGCATTAATACCAATGTTTGAAATATTTACACAAGAAGAATTAACAATTTTTGGATAGAAAACATAATATACCCACATAACCTAGCCAGGGACATTACAACAACGCCCTTGTAGAAAATCAATCTGAACATCAAATTCAAAGGTTAATAAAAAATAATGGAGGCAAATATGTGAACAATGATTTTACAAGTTACTGCACTACACAAGGAATCCAAATGAAACACACGGTTCCATATACACCACAAGAAAATGGTGTTGCTGAGAGAAAGAACCACACATTAAAAGAAATGTCTAATTGTATGATCCAATCTAAGGGATTAAGTTTAAAGTATTGGGAGGAAGCCATTAAATGTGAACATTACATAGTAAATCACACTCCGACAAAGGCTCTTAAAAATATAACACTAGAAGAAGCATGGAATAAAATTAAGTCATATGTAAGTCACTTCCATGTATTTGGTAGTGTGGCATGGGATCACATTCATGATGAGAAAAGGAAAGCAATGTAGTATAAAAGTGAGAAGTGTATATTTGTTGGTTATTATTAAGATGTCAAAGGTTACATACTTCTTCAACTTAATTGTATTGAAATTATTATTAGAAGATATGTTAAATTTGATGAAAATATCTTGGCTTGCCAGCCTAATTTGACATTTGTGCCTTCTTCGGTGTTTGTGCCTTTTTCTGTTCCTATTCTCATTTCTTCTTCTTTAGATGATCATGGTGAGGATGAAAATCCATCTTTGCCTACTCACCTTCCTCCATATGAGTCCATTGAACCTGGACCTACACCAACACCACGACTTCCTAGATGGGTTCGTTCAACACGAGAAGCAGCCAATGATCCTTCAGATCAACATCAGACACATTCATAGTTCCAACGAGATTCTTCTCTTTTGGCTCAAGTTTTAAATATTCATGATCCAACTACATTTGCAGAAGCTTCAGGTCGTCCATATTGGGATACAAAAATAAATGAAGGGTATTTCTCTTTAATGGCCAATGATACTTAGGATCTTGTACCTCTTCCGAAAGGAAGAAAACTTGTCAGATGTTAATGGGTGTACATAACTAAGTATGCATTAGATGGAAGTTTTGAAAGACAGAAGGCTTGGTTAGTTGCCAAAGGTTTCTCTCAAGTTGAAGTCATTGACTATAATTAAACCTTTTCCCATGTATCCAAAATGGATTCCATCTGCCTTGTTCTATCCCTTGCGGCCTCACATAAATGGGTGGTGCATCATATGGATGTCAAATCCTCCTTCTTACATGGGGATTTGCAAGAAGAAATCTACATGGAACAACCTCCTGACTATGTCCATAATGACTCTAGCCTTTTTTGACGCCTTAAGAAATCTCTTTATGGTATTAAGCAAGCTCCTTGAGCTTGGTATGCCAAAATGGATAACTTTCTTCTTAATATTGGATTTTATAGATGTCATTATGACCCTAATGTCTATACCAAGAAAGTAGGAAGCCATCTCATAATCCGTGTTCTTTGTGTTGATGATCTTATCCTCACTAGTAGTGACCCTAAACTTTTAAATCACGTGAAAACCAGCCTTAAGACAAAATTTGAAATGACCGACTTAGGATATTTGCCCTATTTCCTTGGCCTCCAAGTTTTGAAAAACAAGGAAGGAAATTTTTTTTCCTGGTCTAAGTATGCTTGGGACCTTCTTCGTCACTTTAACATGGAATATTCAAAACCAACCCCTCCTCCCTTCTAGTCTGGAGTCAAAATTGTTGCCACATGTACTTCTCCTGAAGTTGATGCCACTTTGTACCATTAGTTAGTTGGGAGCCTCTTATACTTGACTCATACCCACCCTGATCTTTCCTTTACTGTTGGTCTTGTTTCTCGATATATGCAAACACCCCATGAAATCCATTGGAAAAAAAACTAAAAGAATACCGCGGTATGTCCGTGGTACAGTTCAATTCAGGTGATAATACCGACCTAACGCCCATGACCAAAACAACCTCAAAATAATGGTCAATGATTTTCACCAGATATGTTCACCTAATGGAAACAATAATAGGTTGTCACTTTTGATCCTTCAATGCACTTCATGTCTATCCTTTTTATTTGTATCTAAGATTTAGTACTAGTTTTTAAAAGTTGATGTTGATATTTACCTTAACTTTTGTTTTATTTTGATTTACTCATACAACCAAGGTATTATGTCTTATAATTTATCTTTAGAGATCCAAATTTATTTTGAAAAGAGTCTCAAGCCACCACATCATAGGTTTTACATAGGAAATTTTTGTCTTCTGAGTGAAAATTGGTGATCTCGATCCAAGGTCAAACAAACAAGACTTTAGACATAAAATTATTTAGCTTTGGATTTCATGGTCCATGCCTAGGGCTTTAGGCCATCAGACATGCCCTATGTGATACAACAATGGCCATTTCAAATACGTTTGTAACATGATCAAAAATGGTTCTCATGGTCCAAGGAATGGTCTAGGGTCTAAACGACCTTGTATATAATTTGATCATATTTTTCATTTAGTCTTATCGTCTACATAATTATGATGATGTTTAGATGAAGGGGGCTTTTAGAATCATGAATTGCTTCAAGGGTCTCATGATTTGAAGGGAAATGGTTTTCTTTGTTTGAAATAGAGCCATCAGGCTTCTTTTTTATTTTTTGAAGTCATTATGGTGCCTCTTTTGAATTCATTGAGGCTCTTTTTAGGATTCACCCTTCAAAATTTCTATGTCCCATGATGATCCGTCAATCCTTTTTTTTTATATTTGAAATATACTCTTTGAAATCACCCCTATGAACGATTAGGAACCTATTCCAAATTAAATCATTCAACTTTTGAATTTCCCAAATCAACTTTCATTCGTCCATCCAAAAACATTAACATCTGGTAGTCATGTCTTTAGAAGGGAACCAAATGGCATTCATTGGTCATTTTTTATATATGGAAG
Source organism: Picea engelmannii (assembly GCA_009831015.1). Lineage (NCBI taxonomy): Eukaryota > Viridiplantae > Streptophyta > Pinopsida > Pinales > Pinaceae > Picea > Picea engelmannii. Next base: position 82,525 of record ML788084.1, read on the forward strand.
TTTTATCTTTTGAAAATATATGATACTTCATTAGATGTGCTTTCATGTTTGGATGTTTCTCTTTTGAATCACCTTGATAGTCTATCGGGTGACCTTTTATCTTAAAAAAAAAGACTTCCAAACTATCTTGATAGTTCATTGATCCATTCAAGACATACATGTAAAATAGCCACAGTTTTCCATTAGTTAATTTAGGACATTTTCAAATAGAGAACCTTTCAAAACCACCCAATGGATCATCGAGATCTGTTAATCCCATCGAATGATCACATCTTTGAATGCTCTCATAATTCATTGGGTTTCCTTTGAGATCATCTTCACCAAAACTATTTTCAAGACTCTGAATATAATTCCATTAGGTGTCTTGCAAAGATATTCATTGAACATCATGCGAAAAAACTTTATGGTTCATTGAGTCACCTTTAAATTCATACATCAATATTTCAAACAGGCTCGATGATCCATTAGGCTATATCTTCATTTTGAATAACACAAACTTTATAATCAACCCAATAGTTCATTAAGCCACTTATGAACTTAGTCATCAATCTTTTGAATCCGCTCAATAGGTCATCAAGGCCCCTAATATTCATCTAAAAAACTTATAACCCTCAAAGGAATTCTATCATTTAATGAAATCATGCAAACATTCAAACATTGCATTTATGTTATCCTATTATGTAATTTTTCGATTTAAAAGTGATATATTTCTAGATCATTTGAATTAAAATATTGATCATAATTGAGATATGCTTGAGTTAATAAGTAATTAATCTCCTACACTTGAATGTAAAAGTATCACAAGGGCTTCCCTTGCTTATTTAAATACCCCTACATTTTCAAAATAAGCGCCACCACCTTAGAATTTTGAATGAGGGATTTCAAAGTAAATGAAGAGTTGAAATCAATAAAAGCTTCTATAAGAAAGTAAGCAATGTGTTGTCAATGCTTGAAAGTTGCAAGGACCTACACCCTTGAGTAAATATTTGAAACCTTGAATCAAATCCCCCTTACCCATGGTCCTACTCCTTCCACAGGCTCTTCAGACTCAAACTTTGACTTTGAATCTATATCAGAGTGCACAATTTTTTTTCCTATTTCCTTATGGATGGAAATCATAGCCAACTTGCTTGCCTAGCACAAAATTCTTCGTCCTTGCTGTATCAACTTCATGACTTGCCTAAGTATGTTGACCATTTGTTGTCAAAATTCGACCTAAAAAAATCACTAAAATTTCACATTAGGAAATTTATACTAGCTATTAGATTAATGAATGTGCAATATGAATATGTGGTCTATCGTTTGTTTCCATATACTTTAAAAAACAAGGCTTTTAATTCACACTTTACTTTGCAAATGGGATCTATTACTAGTTGGAATGAATTTGAAACAACATTTATGAACAATTTTGGTGATAATCAAACTCTAGAAGCTTTAATATCGGAGATGCCTAGGATAAAAATGGAAATCAAAGAGTGTAACACACCCGAGACTCACTTATGGGAATATGTCACTATAATTCAAACTCTATCACATACAAAATTTTCAAAATTTCCTTAACCTTGCTCATTATTTCTTTGATACCAATAAATAAAAAATTACAACCTTCCTAAAGGATCATATCACCATATAATTTGTTCTAATATTTTCTCCATGAGTGGCATATGGTGGTCATTTTTAGTTCTAACAATATATCGGGATGCATATTGGTCTCCATTCCATGGTTTTATGATCTTATGATTTTGTTTTGAATGAAATCTTAGAGCTATAGGTGATTATAATGGTAGATCAATTAAGTTTTACCAACAAATTAGAAAAGGAAATTGGAGCAACTCACTATGGTTAATTAACCAACAATTCCTTTAGTGAGATAGAATCCATAATGCTAGAAATGGAAATGGAAGAAGGAAGATAAATTACTTGGAACTCATTGTTGTAGATGATGAAGCTATTTGCACTGAAGTGTATAGTTGTGATAGTACTCTAATAGTGATCCATGTCCAAAATGACTTGCACACTGGATATAACCAATAAACATTAAATATGAAATTATAAATATAAAACAATAAAATATGCATAACAGATAGAGCTAGCACCCTCACGGGGGATGATTCCTCCCTTACCCTAGTAGCTATGTTGAAACCTCCCTTTAGGTGTTAGGGTTGAAACATACAAGAAATGAGTGGACAATATTGTTGATTATGGTGGCGATGAAGATGATGAGTACAATTATCATGACGACGATGATGATGACGATATGATGATGATCATGAAAATGGAAATGATAATGATGATGACAATGCCAATGATGATGATGATGATGATGATGATGATGATGACTATGAAAATCATGATGACGATGATGATGATGACCATGATGACAACGATATTGATGACCATGATGATGATGACGATGACTGTGACAATGATGATGACGACGACGATATTGATGACCATGACGATGATGAGGATGATGATGGTGACAATGAATTTGATGATGATGCAAATGATGATGACGATGATGATGATGGAAATGATGATGATGATGACGATTGTGACAATGATGACGATGATGAAAATGATGATGATGATGACGATTATGATGACGACGACGACGATGATGATGATAACAATGATGACGACGATGATGATGACCATGATGATAATGACGATGATGATGACAATGAAGATGACGACGACGATGATGATGATGATGAAGATGATCATGATCATGATGACGACAACGATGATGATGAAAATGACGACGACGACGACGACGATGATGATGACAATGACGACGACGACAACGACGATGATGATGATAAAAATGATGATGATGACGATGTTGATGAAAATGACTGCGAAAATGACGATGAAGATGACGATTACCATGACGATGATGACAATGACGACGACTATGACCATGGTGATGACAATGATGATGACGATGGTGATGACCATGATGATGATGGTGACCATGATGATCATGATGATAATAACGATGATGATGACCATGACCATGACGATGACGATGACGATGATGATGACTGTGAAAAAGATATAATGATCACATAACTCGACCTACATTTCATCATTTCTGCAATATCATTGATCATCTAAGTCTTCTTCCAAGTATATAGATGAATCATATGGTTCATAATCAATGTTGAAAGGATTACCCATATCAACATCAACATCATCATCAAATTAATTTTCAATAATAACATCGTCAATATGATCGTAGAGAACATTGTCATCTACATCTGGCTCAACTTCTTCGACTTCTTCATCTAATGGTACATCTACCTCATGATCCTCTACACATTCTTCTTCTTCATAATCATATTCTTTTGTTACATTATACTTTACATGTATTCCTCTTGGATCATATCTAACAACGTACGACCAACCTACTTTACCTTGGCCAAAAATATCGACCTCTTACTACTGCAATTGTCTTATGGTAACTAGGATGCCCAACATATGGAACATTATACATTTATTTTAATACACGATTCCTTAATTCATACGAATTATGGACATAAACTCTATTTTTTATGCATAACAATAACATTATCTTCCAACTTATAACACTCATACTTCTTTTGTACATTCTCTTGTGATAAGGCTTCTTTTATCTATAGATAGTTCTCATTAATGGTAACAACCTCAATATTTGTGTTTCTCAAATCAGATTTGCACATAATAATACTTTCATATGTACCATGGATCCCCAATGTACTTGTTTTGGCGGCCATGCTTATATCACTCTTGAGCATGGGTATGCCTGACTTGGGAAGCAAAAATCTTGTTTGATCTTTGCTAACGGTGATTGTTCTTGAATCAGTTGTTTGGGAACCTTCAAGGGTAATTCAATCCATCCTCGCCTCTCTGTGTTTACAATGTATTTCGGCCATCATTTTCCCCTTCTAACCTTACACATTAGGGGGCATTTGTTATAGCACAAAATGACACACCAATGCATTTGTGTCATGGCCTAACCCTTTCCCAAAGCTTGCTAGACTTTTTCCCAAATTGCCTCTCCAAAATAATTAAAAAAAAATTCCTTATGAACACATCCACAGGTTTCCCTAGTGAAACACGTGGACATCCACGACTCTCCAGCTTGCAACTCGCAAATGTCCTAAAAAATCATAAAAAATAAAATAAATCCTTGCTTTTGGGCGGGTTTTTTCGGTTGGGCTCATTCCCCAATGTCCCCATGCTCGTACACAATGAAATCCAACTCCCCCAACCTCTTGGGGAAGATATAAAATCACCATTGAGGGCTAATGAGAGGTCAAGTCTCTTGGTGCAAGGTTATGCTACCATTATCTAACAAGCCTCGCTTTCTTATAATCCTTTGAGAAACACCCCCTTTATTTGGAAACTCCTTTTCCAACACCTCTTTCCGATCTCTATAGCTATAGGGTGTATCCTTATCCCTATTTGGGCTATCATTGAGAAGCTCGATCCCAAAAAAACTTCATTTAGGCCCTCAAAATGGCCACATAAGTTAAAACTGCTAAAAATAGTAAATTACCAAAATTGTCAGAAAATTGTTTTGAGCCAGTTGGAGAAGGTGGGTGGCCACCGATATCCACCTGGATCAAAAACTCCATGCTTTCAAGAGAATACTAGGGGTCCTTCCCGACCAGCGGAGCAGTTGGTCAACCACCCTGAATCAATGATCCAAAAGTGGTAACATTGAAACAACCTAAGGCCAACTACACAAAGTAGCACTCCAAAAAAATCCCTAAGAGAAACATCGCAAACAAACAACTTATCCAAAAATTCAGCCCAGGTAGATGAGATACTGATTCTAAAGCAATAAAAAAGTGGAAAGGGACCTTCCGGACAAAGGCACAGGTTGATTAAATCATGTGGACCAATGAACAAAGGAGTAAGAAGTAGTTATCCCGACCGCTCTGTTAGTAATCTATAGTAATTTTGTTCTTCTCATAAAATCCGGACCAGTGGTATCAGAGCAGTCTGATCCTAGTCGTCTTAATGCATGTCCCCAACGAGGTCGAAGTACAAAGAGTTGGGTCTTGAGATTATTTCTCTTGAGGAAAAAATCTCTCGCACGCCCAAGTGACCTCTCATGGTAGGAGAAAATAAAGATGACGGGATATGAGATCCTTTCAAACTGTTGATTGAGGAATCCCTCACACAACAAAGGAACGAGATGATGGATAGTTTCACGTAAGTCCTTCAGTGGCTACCAACAGGTGACACATATTCTTCGAGTGGAAGTGCCACCCTCTTCAAGGTACAAATAAACTTAGATATTACTATATTTGAAGGTCAGATATATGCAGATGCTATAGACAAGTGGTTGAATCTACTAGAAGGGTAGTTTTCTATCCATAACTTTTCAAATAGAGAAAAGATTACTTTTTCACTCCTTAAAGCCATTCCCCATGTCAAAGATGGGTGGGAAAATTTATGTGAGAAAAAGGAAATAAAGGAACCCTCATTATTTACAGTCACTACCACCTGGGAATCCTTCAGGGATGCTATTAAGGAACAATACTATCCTGTCAGAAGTTATGATGACTTGTATACCAAATGGACCACACTGCGGCAATAAAGAGACCAAGCAGTGCCATATTTCACAAATATCTTTCATACCTTGCGCACCAAGATGGGTATCAAAGATTCAGAGTGACATATGGTGCTCAAGTATCACAACGCTCTACATAGATACATCCAGACCGAAATGGAATTTTTGGAAATATCATCCTTAGGCGTGACCTACTGATATGTCGTCAAAATCGAGCAGAAGCTCAAACAAAAGACATGGCAATTTAGGCCTGGGAACCCCTTACAACAAAATCTAGGAAAGGGTGGCTCCAACCCACAGAACAAAGGACAGAGCAGAGATGGAAAATATCAGAACAACCAGTCCAAGCCGCAAGAAAAGAAGGACTCCGGAAAGACAAAGAAAGATACCAGAAAGTGGTGCGACTTCCATAAGAGCCCTTCGCATAATACTGTTGACTGCCGCTCAAAGTAGTCACTAGTGGCCGAAGTGAAAGCCTCTGAATTAGATGTGGGTTTAGAATCTGAGCCAAAACTAGAAAGGGGAAGACATTTAATTGCCGCGGAACCCAGTTCCACCATTGTTGCCACCAAGCTCCAGCATGGTGAACCAGATGATCTAGAAGAAGGAGAATTCCTCTTCCATTCACAGATGTGGGTAAAAGGAACCCCGTTGCACTTCATCATGGATAGCGGAGGCCAGAAGAACCTCATCTCAACAAAGGTCATCAAGAGGCTATCCTTGCTGACAACACCACACCCACAACCCTACACCATTGGATGGCTTCACCAAGGAAGCGATCTCCGCGTCAGCCAATAGTGTCGACTGTCGTACGTCATCAAGCCCTTCAAAGATGAGGTAATGTGTGATGTTTCTCCTCTCAAATTTTGTGATGTTCTTTTGGGCCAACCTTATTTATGGAAATGCCATGTTGTATATGAGTCTGAGCCTCGTAGTGTTATTATTACTTTGAATAGGAAATTGTATAAGATACCCGAGGCAGTACCACGTAGTGGTATTTCCTTGATCTCTGCTAAAAAATGAAGGAAGGTCATCTCTCATATGGGGAAGTTTGTATTCTTCGTGATTCTCTCTCAGAATAAGTGAAAGTTCATAGCCACATTCAGGGTCTCTGCGTCCGACCTCTCCACACAACAGAAGCAAGTAGATAAGGTCGTGGAAGAATACTCAGATATCTTCTCCTCACCCATTGAGGTACCTCTTCACTGCCAGGTCAAGCACCCCATGAATATGACCCCAGATGCACCACTGCCCAATGGTCTGGTCTATCACCGCTCTTTGTTAGAGAATGAGGATATCAAGCGACAAATCCAAGAACTTCTCCACAAGGGGCACATCCGTCCTAGATAATCACCTTGCGGGAGCCCAATCGTGCTGATACAAAAAAAGATGGAACTTGGCAACTCTGCATTGATTACCAAGCTTTGAATAAAATCACAGTCAGAAACCAATACTCGATTCCACGAATCGACGACCTCCTTGATCAATTCACAGGGGCCAAATACATCATTAATATTGATATGAAGTCTGACTACCACCAGGTCCTGATAGAACAAACATATGTATGGAAAATGACCTTCAAGTCAAAGGAAGGCCTTTTTGAATGGTTGGTCATGCCCTTTGGTTTGAAAAATGCTCCAACCACTTTCATGAGGATGATGGATGATATCCTGTGACCATTCACCAATAATTTTGTAGTGGTGTATCTAGATTACATTATCATTTACAACAAGACTTGGGACGAACACTTGCAGCATATTCAATAGGTTCGACATACCCTGCGGCAACAAAAGCTATATGCCAACTTGGAAAAATTCTCCTTTGGCATGAATAGGGTCTATTACCTGGGCTAGATAATTGATCAGCATGGTGTACATGTGGATCCAGCCAAGATCCAAGTCATCCATGACCGGCCAGCCCCAACCACACTCACTAAGTTTTAGAGCTTCTTGGGCCTTGCCAATTGCTACCGCAGGTTCGTGTTGGGATTCTCCCATATTGCATGGGCCCTCAGTCAAATAACCAAGGGTGGTGGTAAGGAGAAATTTGCGTGGGGTCGGTCCCAACAACAAGCATTCAACGATTTGAAGTAGCACTTATGTTGAACCCCAATACTTTCACTACCATACCTGTAGCAACCCTTTGATATTGAGACAAATGCTTCATACTATGCAGTGGGCGTCATTCTCACTCAGCACGACCACACTGTGGCCTATCATAGTGAGACACTATCAGATGTTGTCCGTAAGTACCCTAGTTATGACAAATAAATGTACTCCATTGTGTAATCCTGCCGCCAGTGGAGACATTACATTCTTGGGAAGGAGACAATCATCCACACTGATCATAAGCCACTGCAGTTCATGCAGACACAAGGAAAATTGTAGAATGATCACCATCAAAAGTGGTCCACATACTTGCAACAATTCCACATCAACATCAAGTATAAAACATGAAGCACCAATCACGTCGTTGATTGCCTCGGCAGACCGCTAGTCGCGACACTCACCATAGTTCTAGAATCGTGCGACCATGATACCTTTGGATGGCCCCAACTCTATGAGACAGACCTGAACTTCGTCACCACCTACCAAATGTTGGGTGAAAATGCAATTGTTGATAATTTCCATCTTCAGGATGGGTTGTTGTGTCGTCTGGGCCATATTTGTGTTCCATCAAGCGAGCGAGCGAAAATAATCTGGGAATCCCACTACATTCAGGTGGAAGGACACTTCGGCATTGAAAAGACAATGGTGATGCTACAAAAACATTTCTACTGGCTGAAACTTCGACAGGAGGTCAACAAGTATATCAGGTCCTGCATTGCCTGTGCTATTTCCAAACCGACCACTAACAAATAGGGCATGTACACCCCTATTCCTACTCCTGACAGGCCATGGGAATCCATCTCAATGGACTACATGTCAGGCCTCCCTTTTACCAAGTGGGGAAATGACTATGTTTTTGTGGTTGTTGATCACTTTTCTAATATGGCGATTCTGGTTGCCTGCAAGAAGAACATCATAGTAGAGGCCACTGCCAAGCTCTTATTTGAACGAGTCTCGGTACATTTTGGAATCCCACAAACCATTGTCACATATCGGGACAGTCGATTTCTCAGCACATTTTGGTCAAGGCTTTGGTCACTGCTGGACACCAAGCTCACCAAATCCACGACCTTCCACCCCCAGATAGATGGCCAAACTGAGGTCATAAATCAAATGATTGTGCATATCCTTCACATGTATAATTAAAATCACCCTCGCACATGGGATGAGAGCCTTGCCTATGTCCAACATAACTACAACCGAGCCCTACATAGCTCAACCGGACACAACCCCTTTCAAGTGGGGTTGGGATTCAAACCATTGGGTCCCATAGATGTTGCACTTCCCCTTGTGGTCACCTCGACCGACTCATATCCTGATCCAAATGAAGCTGACAAAGCCACCCGATTCATTGAGTGGATCCAACACATCCACCAATAGGTTCAGGATATCCTATAGAAGTCCAATGACAAGTACAAGCAGTGCCATGATCAACATCGGGTGCCACATAAGTTTCAGGTGGGCGGCAAAGTTTGGTTGCATTTGCAGAAAGAATGCCTTAGAGGACCCCTTTAGAAGATTCACCCACTCCATTATGGACCATACACCATCACCAAGGCCATGGGGGATAATGCTTCTGAGCTCAACTTTCCTCCTTTCCTTGGCCTGCACCCAGTGTTCAACGTGGATCTCCTTCACCCTTATTTCCCACCATTATTGGACACCTCAGATGTAGCAGAGAAACTGACACCAACATAGCTCAAACCCGACTACATACAATAAGAATCCAATGATCGGATTGTGGACACACATATACAGGACACACGATAACAAAGGATCCAACTTTATCGAGTCGTCAAAGCAGGGTAGCTCCTGCACTAAGGCAAGTGGCTCACCCAGGGCCAAATTCAACAAAAAAATCCTCATTTGATGGGGGAAATCAACGCAATGGATACCATTGCTTCCTAAATATGGAGTATTGATCTAGGTGGATATCGGTGTCCACCCACCTTCTCCAACTGACTCAAAACAATTTTCTGACAATTTTGGCAATTTATGATTTTTAGCAGTTTTAACTTCCGGGGCCATTTTGAGGGCCTAAATGAATGTTTTTCGGGATAGAGGTTCTCAATAATATCTAAAGTCTTGATTGATCCCCCAAAATGAATCTCCTCGATGATACCTTTCCAACGGGCTATCATACTCCTAAAATGAAGATCGTATGCAAAATTTACGACCCTAGGAAGTTGATGTACTAACTTACTCAAACGAGGCCCACATGACTTTTGGTGCTTCATCTCCTAGGGTTAAGTTTTTGGATGTCTAGGGTTTTTGGCATTCATTTTTATTGTAAAAAAGGCCTTCAGAGCCTCATTGTAAGTATCTTCTTGTGAATGAGCACATCTGTCACATCTCTTCTCAGAGATAAGCCACCACCATTCCAACAAGCTTGTTTCCGCTGCATTTTACAGTTTAAGATTATTTCCTTATTGAATAGAAAACCAATTTTACTGTATCTTTGTTATTTTGTGTTAAGCACCTGTTAATAATCTGTATTCATTTCGTTCTTCTCATAAAATCCGGATCAACTGCCTCCTAGAAGGCTTGGGTTATTATACTACTGGTTCACAAAAGTCAATGCGTGAGAATTTTATGGACATGAACAATCCCGCAAGGGACGAATCTGTGCATAAGAATGATATGAAAAAAGTTCTTGAGGATACCAACCAAGGAACCCCTCCTCAAGGGGTTTCTTGTGCTTTTCCTTTCTTTGGAAAGTTTGGTGCCCCCTTGATATCCACTTTGAACATTCCTAGGTTGAATGTAGGACTACGAGTTTGGTTGTGGACCACTCTGAATGTCTCAAATGCTCTTGACGCTTCTCAGATAAGCACCTTATGTTAGAGGCATCATACAAATTTTGATCCTTCACCTTCTGCATATGAAAATTTTACTTCTCCTCCTCCTCCCCCTTCTGGTGAAAGTCTTGCTACTAGTAACTAGAAGTATAAAAGGAATAGGAAGAGAAAGGGTAAGAAGAAGAAGTCACCAACCTATACTAGTCATGTTGGATACATGTCACCAACCTTTTTAAGTTATGTTGGGGGAAAGAAACCAACCTCTACTAGTAATGTTGGAAGCACAAGTCTAGCCACTGAGAGTCATATTGGAAACAAGTCACAAACCTCTCCAAGTAATGTTGGAGATAGGTCATCAACCTCTACAAGTCATGTTGAAGACCAACACCCAACCTATGCAAGTTATGTTGGGGGAATGAGCCTAGTCCCTGCAAGTCATACTAGAGTTAAGTCACCAAAATATGCTAGTCATGTTGGATATTCGTCAACAGCCTCTGCAAGTCATGTTGAAGACAAGAAACCAACCACTACAAGTCATACTAGGGGTATGAGTCTAGTCACTGCTAGTCATATTGGACAAATATCACCAACCTTTGGAAGTCATGTTGGAGATTTTCCACTAACCTCTATGATTCATGTTAGATATAGGTCAACAACCTCTGCAAGTCATGTTGGATTCATATCACTAGCCTCTGCTAGTCATGCCAAGGGCACACAACTAGCCTCTATGAGTCATGTTGGAAGAAAAAGTCGAGTCACTGCTAGTCATACTAGCATTGAGTCACCAACCTCTGCGAGTCATGTTGGAGTCTTGTCACCAACCTCTACTAGTCACATTGGAGATGTGCAACCAACCTCTTCTAGTCATGCTGGGGCAATCCACTAGCAACTGCAAGTCATGTTGGGGGAAATAATACTATTGAGAAGCCTAGACGTATAGGACGTAAGCCCAAGTTCCCTTCTAAACTTTTCAAAGTAGATCACCTTAATCATTTGTGCCCTACTATTGTCATGCAACGAGAAGCATGGTCCTTGTTTGGAGGCCCTTCTAGTTCTGAGTCATCTTTGGTTTCCCATAAATCTAATCAATCTTTGGTTGAGAAAGGGGTTGTGCCAATGCAATCTTCGACTGAAACCACTCTTTTTTTGGGGGGTGATGCATCTCTTGACCATGTTATCTCACATCCTATTCAACCAGTGGTTGAGGAAGTGGTCGTGCTGATGTAATATTCGATTGATCCCACTCTTCTCTTGGAGAGTGATAATTCTAAGGAAGTGGTCTCACCGATGCAATCTTCGGCTAATCCCACTCCTCTTTCAGGGAGTGATGTGTCTTTTGACCATGTCCTTAGAATATCCAGTTCAATACCTTTTGAACAAGGGGGCATTCAACTCTCTTCAAGTATGCTCCCTCCAAGTCCTAGGATGGTTTCCTTTGATTGGAATGATCTTGTAGAGCCTCACCTTCCTTCTTCTGCACCCTTCCAGATAATGGTTGGAATTAATAAGTTAGGCATTCGTCGAACTATCGTAGATGAAGGATCCTATGCAAGTCTTATATCATCCTTGGATTGGAAATCTTTGGATTCTCCCAAGCTTGTGTTAGCTACCAGTGAGCTTCTAGATTTCGATAGAATCCCTACTGAATTCTTGGGGATTCTTCCTCAATTTACTATCACGTTAGGTGGGAAGAATTTCCTAGTCGATTTTTTAGTGGTGCCAGTCTCTTTATAATTTAATGTGCTTCTTGGGCATGATTATGTGTATGTGATGAATGCTATGGTGTCTACGCTCTTTCGTGTGATGCATTTCCCTCAGAATGGAAGCATTGTCACTATCGATCAAATTTTATTTGGTAATCACCATCTTGGTTTGGCTTTACCTCATATTTCCCCTTTGTGTGTTCCCAATGTCTGAGTAGACTCTTCCCCTCCATGGGTAAATTTTGTGGCATCTTATCGTCAGTGTTTAATTTCTTCTGGGAAGGATCCTTTCCAATTATGTTCACCTTCTCGAGACAAGGTCTCAACAATTGATCAGGTGTTTTATCCGATGGGGGCAAGGGAGCCATTTCTTCCCCCTATTGGCCTGAGTAATCTGGCGTTTCCTCTTAAATTTGATATTGTTGTTTGTAAGACTATGAGCCCTGGTATTTGTGAGTTGTCGAGCCTCAGTTTCATGGATCTTGAGTGGCCTATGGATGAGGCCATACTTGAAGCTACGATGATGGATATTCGACCTCCTCCTAAACTTGAAGCTTTATTGGTTGGTTACCAACGAAATCCTTGGCTTGAGCCTAACAATGGGCTCTACCTGGAGAACTACTATGCATAAGTTGCAAGGTTTGGCAATCCTCTGTACATATTGTATTTTTAGGGTTTCTTGTTTTCAAGTTTCGTATCCTTTAATACTTGTCTTTATCAGAGGTTTATATATTGGACTTATTAACTTATGGGTAAGTTTTTTTGGTATTATATACATGAATTTGGTAATATTTTTTTTGGTACCTTTCTGTTCCATGTCGATCCATTCCGACAGGTAATGATCTCAAAACTAGCATACATGTTATACTTTCCCCTCCATGCATTTTGCATTATCCGTTTCCTGTTTCATTTTTCCTTAGTGTCAAACCCACTGAGTTGCGACACAGAACCTTCTATGTTATTTAGAAGTGTCGTAATTCATGTGGTAGAGGCAACCTTCCAAGGGAATCCTAGTTTAGAATCCCTTTGTATTTTTTCACTCATGCTGCAAGTTTTCTATTAGGCTTGGGAGTCCTATTTAGTCCCGCCATCACATTGTGTTTGAACTTCATTCTTCCTACTCAATATTCTTCTAGATATTACCTACATGACTCCCTCCATTATGGAGTCTTATTTAAGCTCTTTTTAGACTCCTTAAAATTGAAAATATTACAGAGTGATCTTGTTTCTTTCACACTCGTTAAATGGATCTGAAAAAACATTTGTTTGGTACAAGTTTACCCCTTTTTCATACCGATCCATATTATTTTCGACACAAAATGAGAGCGCAGATATAATAAAGAAATGTACAGAGATATCTCGGATATCCAATATTATAACAAAAATGTATCAGAGATGCAACCATAAACACATATATAAATTAATACACATTTTTCTATTAATGAGCGAAAATGTACAAAGGCTGTAAAATATAGAGTGCAGAAAGACTCGCTAGAATGGTGGCAGCTTATCTCTGAAAAGAGATGTGATGACTACTCACATTCATGAGAAGATTATTTTTACAATGAGGCTCCAAAGGCATTTTTTTATCATAAATAAAATCCAAAATCCTAACCCCGGAAGATGAAAATCCAACATTTTTGTGGACCTCGTTTTGGGTAGTTTGGTGTATCAACTTCCTGGGGGCGTAACTTTGGCATACGATCTCTGTTTGGGGTGCACGATAGCTCATTGGAAAGGTATCGTCGAGGAGATTCATTTTGGGGGATAAATCAGAGCCTTTGGCTATCATTGAGAAGCTCGATCCTGAAAAACCTTCATTTAGGCCCTCAAAATGGCCCCATAAGTTAAAAACTACTAAAAATAGTAAATTACCAAAATTGCCAGAAAACTGTTTTGAGCCAGTTGGAAAAGGTGGGTGGCCACTGATATCTACCTGAATCAATCCTCCCTCCTTAGGAAGCAATGTTATCCATTTCATTGATTTCCCAAGGGAGAGGGAAAAGCATTTGATGAATCTACATCTTGATGAGCTGCTTGCCTTGTTGGAGAAGTTGTGTTGCTTAGATTTTTGAAGGTTGTCACAAACCTGTGGCTGGAAGGGTTGGACCTTTTAACTATTCTGGCTACATGAGATGTCTGTGTGTAGAAGGATTATTTGTTCTTTTTTACAGTCTTGTCGACTTGCTTCTATTGGATAGAAGGTGCTTAGGCCAAGGCTGTAGTGGTTGCAGTATCCTTATGTTCATCTTTTGAACAGATTGTGAAGAAGCTAAATTTTGTAGTATGAGATACTACCTTGTGACACTGTTTAGGTGGGATAGTAGTCGGAACCACCTATGGTATCCTGTAGAGATGACCCCCTAGAGTAACAATGATTCTATGGGGTCAAGACTCATAGATAACATGGCACTTCCACATATATGGCTAGCCCAAGAGAACATCACAAACATACAGTGGGGAAACATCACATAATACTTCATCCTTGAAGGGTTGGATGTCGTATGACAATCATCACTACTGGATGACATGGAGATATCATCCCTGGAAAAGCCACCCGATGTTGTATGGTTGTGGGTGTCGTTTTGTCGACAATCCCAAATGTTTGATGACCTCTGTTGAGATGATGTTCTTCTAGCTTCCGCTATCAACAATAAAATGCAGTGGGGTCCCCTTCACCCACATCTGTGAATGAAAAATGTGTTCCCCCTCTTCAGGATCTGTTGGTTCTTCTAGTTGAATTGCTGCACTTGCGACAATAACAATGGGGTATGCATCAATGATCTGTCTTCTTTCAGTATTTCCTTAATCAAATTCTGAATCAGAGTTCGACTCCTTGTCTTTTATTTCATCCACCAATCATTGTTTTGAGCAACATTCATCGATGTTGTGCCAGGGGATTTTGTGGAAATAACACCATTTTCCAGTGTCCTTCTTTGTCTTTCCATGACCCTTCTTTTAATGTGGCTTAGACTTGTTTTTTAGGAAGCTGTTTGTTAGGGTCGTCTTTCTCATACTTTGGTTGTTGCGGATTTACAGACCCAAACTCCTGTTTGTTCTAGTGCTTAAATTTTTGCTCAATTTTAACAACATATCGATAAGCAATTTCGAGTGATGAGATGTCCAAAAAATCCATTTTAGTTTGGATGTATTTGTGTAGAGACCCATGGTATTTCAGAACCAAATGTCATTCAGAGTCTTTGATACCCATATTGGTACACAAGGTATGGAAGGTATTGATGAAATCTGGAACTGCTTGGCCCCTCTCTTGCCAGAATGTGGTCCATCTCATATACTTCTCCTCATAGTTTCCAACCGGGTAATACTGTTCCTTTACTGCGTCCACAAAAAAATCCCAAGTGGGATCAACCCCATATATTCCAGACTCTTCTGTGGAATTTTTCTCCCAGTAAGTTTCCCACCAATGTTTGACACGGGGGAGAGTTTTAAGGAGTGCGAAGGTGATCTTTTGCCTGTCAGAAAAATGGTGAACACAGAAATAACCTTCTAACATATTTAACCATTTGTCTAGGGCATCCACATCTATTCGACCTTCAAATACGGGAATATCAAAATTAACTTGTACCTTGAAAGGAGAGGTGCTTCAAAATTAGTTGTTTGATGAAGATGAGCCTATTTCTATCGGAAGGCGTTGAAGGATGTGAGAAAAATTATCCATCATTTCGTCCCTCTGTCGCGTGAGAGCTTGCTCAAGCAATAGATTGATAGAATCATTTGCTCCGTCATTTTTCTTTTCTTTCACCATGGAGGGTTTCTTGGGAGTGCGAGAGCGATTTCCTTCAAGAGAGATAAGCGCGAGACCCAAATTGCTATACTCGGACCTTGTTGGGGACATGCACTGAAAAAATGATCAAGAGCAGCCTGCTCTGATACCATTGATCCAGATTATTTTCGGCACAAAATGAGAGCGGAAATATAATAAAGAAATGTACAGAGATATCTCAGATATCCAATATTATAACAGAAATGTATCAGAGATGCAACCATAAACACATATATTAATTAATACATAATTTTCTATTAATGAGCGAAAAATGTATAAAGACTGTAAAATAGAGAGTGCAAAAAGACTTGCTAGAATGGTGGCAGCTTATCTTTGAGAAGAGATGTGATGGCTACTCACATCCGTGAGAAGATAATTTTTACAATGAGGCTCCAAAGGCCTTTTTTTATCATAAATAAAATCCAAAACATAACCCCAAAATATGAAAATCCAACAGTTTTTTGGACCCCGTTTTGGGTAGTTTGGTGTACCAACTTCTCGGGGGCCTAACTTTGGCATACAATATCTGTTTAGGGCGCATGATAACTCGTTAGAAATGTATCGTCGAGGAGATTCATTTTGGGGGCTCAATCAAGGCCTTCATCTTTCATTGAGAAGCTTGATCCTAAAAAAACTTCATTTAGGCCCTCAAAATGGCCCCAGAAGTTAAAAATTGCTAAAAATAGTAAATTACTAAAATTGTTAGAAAATTGTTTTGAGCCAGTTGGAAAAGGTGGGTGGCTACCGATATCCACTTGGATCACATACTGAATCTAATACTTACAAAAAATGTATACTCTAGTCTACTGGCTAGAAGAGTTCTCCTCAGTTTTGTTTTACACTTTTTTGGGCTCAAGAGACTAAATTTACAAAAAAGGACAATGGATTCCATAGTTAAGATCTTTTCAGGCTCCTTAAATATGAAAATATGGTCAAAAGATGGTTGAGTGATATTGTCTCTGTCATACTCATAAAATGGATTTGAAGAGACATCTTTTTGGTATAAGTTTAACCCTTTTCCGAACCGAACAAAATATTTACAAAAAATGAATACTCTAGTCCAATATTGGCTAGAAGAGTTATCCTCGGTATTATTTTATTCTTTTCCGGGCCCTGGAGACTAAAATTACGAAAAATACCGCCATGGTAGGTTTAATTCCTAATTTTTATTTGTAATTGCATTGCGTATGGACTGCTCGTGCTTTTAGGCCTAATGTCGAATTCAACATGCTTTTGTTGAACCCATTGCTTATGCATTCCTACCAGTTCCTATCACTGCAATTTATTCCTTTGTGACTTGACACTCTATCCCTGGAGGAAACATTCCATGCGTGTCCTTATCCTGCACATGCTTTCCTTGCATTGAGCATAGGCATGTTCCTTGTGCTTTGGAACTAGTTTTCTTTCCCGTGACACTCATTTCCCCCATTGTACTATAACATTCTTTTATTCCTTTTCAGGTTTTTATAATATGAAAAAAACAAAAAAATTAAAAAATCAAAAAAGAAGGGGGAAAACATCTATCTCTTTTATTGGAAGCAATTTTTTCGCCCTTGAAAAAAGCACAATTTTGAGTCATGATCTCATCATTTTGGGTTTAGTATGGACTTATGAGACTTTTTCCTTTTTTTCTAAGTTTTATCTCCTCCGGTTGGTTATTCTTCCAACCATATGGAGCGTTTTTTGATGCCTCCTGTGTTGCAAATGTATTCGAGTTTATAGTCATGCTTCCTAAGTCACATAATGTGTCATGCTCATGTTCAAGGGAAATTTTCAACCTGAGTCAACCATTCTGCAGTTAGTCTCTGACCTTGCAAGTCAGCCTTACCAAGTCAGTCTCATCATCATGAGTATCAATATTTTCATCCAATTTCTTCCAAATATTTGGCTTTCTGCCACCCCTCGTGTTGGTTGATGTAGGATGGCTTAGTCCCTTCCTTCCAACGGATCTCTTCCCATCAAATCCAACACATCTTAATCTGGGAGAGTGATCTAGAGTTATGTTTGGTACCTTGGGGATTGCAGTCATTAGTGGAAGGTTCCCTCACTATTGATAGTGGGAATATATTAATGTCCCCTGCTCGATAGATTCTACTAGGTGTTCGATGATAACTCATTTATTCACAGTTTCTATATTGTACCATGGTAACTTGACTCCCATTATAATCATCGGTGGGTTTTTCCACGTTTGTTAACGGTATACATCAATGACTGGTAATCAAACGATGTCTCAATTTTCTTGACTTCAACACATCTATTCACATAGTGTAGACTTGTACCACAACATATCGTTGTGAAGACTTTGGGTGAAGTATGAGCACCACATCTTTTGTGCTCCTTCCTGACTCATATGGTGCCACCTCAAAAACATTGGTACTTGTAGAGGATCAACTTGTTCATTCTCTTGGTTCAAGATATCCTCTATTCTTGATCTTGAGACATAACTCCACTGTGTATCTATTCTTGGCTATGATCTACTTTGACATGGATCCATTGTATATTCCTCGTGGCCATGATTGCTACTTCATATTTATCACATGGATCCACTGTGTATTGATCGTAGTCATGGAAATTAGTCATGATTTCATATGTACCATGGATCCATAGTGTACTTTCTTTGGTGGCTATGCTTATATCACTCCTGAGCATGTGTATGCCCAACTTGGGAAGAAAAAATATTATTTGATATTTGCTGACGATGATTGTTCTTAAATAATTTGTTCAGGAACCTTCAAGGGTACTTCAATGCATCCTCACCTCTCAGAGTTTATAATGTATTTTGGCCATCTTTTCCCTTCTGACCTCACACATTAGGGGGCATTTTTTATAGCACAAAATTCCACACCAATGCATTTGTTCCATGGCCTAACCCTTTTCCAAATCTTGCTAGAATTTTTCCCAAATTACCTCTCCAAAATCATTTTTAAAACATGCCTTATGAGCATATATATGGGTTTCCCTAGTGTAACACACAGACATCCGTGACTCTCCAACTTGCAACCCGTGGATTCCCTAAAATATCATAAAAAAAATAATTTCATGTTTTTGGGCATGTTTTTCGGTTGTGCTCATCCCCCAACGTCCCCATGCCCGTACACAATGGAATCCAACTCCCCCAACCTCTTGGGGAAGAGATAAAAGAACCATTGAGGGATAAGGAGAGGCCAAGTCGCTTGGTGCAAATTCATGTTGTCATTATCTAGCAAGCCTCCCTTTCTTATTATCCTCTGAGCAACACACCCTTTTATCTGGAAACTCCTTTTCCAACACCCATTTCCTATCTATATGGATATAGGGTGTATCCTTATCCCTATTTGGGCCATCCAAGGAAGAGTATAATGGCTGAATCGATGTTTGAGGGATTCTTAGAGGAACCCGAACAATTGGCTTTGAGGTGGTGCCAAAGGCGAGACAAGGTTGTAACTTACCTTTATGATTTGGTGTTAATAGAAGAGTTTGTTTTCCCTCCTATCTTGTGTTCATTGTATGTTTTTGCATATTAAGTTTAATTTGAATATGATATATGACATGCATACTCTTTGATCATATAAATACCTTCGTAGCAACCCTTGTATTGTGTCCATTTTGTAGGTTAGCTCCAACAAAGGATAAAGAGCTCAGTGAAAGAAAGGAGTGGGATCGACATCAAATGGGAGATTTAAGGTGCACTCTTTCTCCTTTTTCCTTCCCTAACTTCTCCTGGTAAAGTAGTTATTATTTCAGTTTTGTGTGCTTGTCCTGGAGGGAAGATCTCTATATTATCTATAGAATCTTGATCTGTTGTGATCTCAACCCAAAATCAAGGGGGAAATATCCCATCAACATTCCACATATTTAGCGCATGAACTATTGTAGAGAGTTCTAAGTGATGAGTGACATAATTATTTTCATGCTTCTTAAGCTTCCTGGATTGAAAACAAATCACATGCCCATTTCAAGTAATAAATCCACCAAGTTCCTTTTTGAAATCATATGTACATACTACAAAATGTCCATTTGGGTTAGGAATCTTAAGAATGGGTGCATTAGTAAGCATTTCCTTTAATAACTGGAAGATTTTTTCACACTTTGGTGTCCATTCAAATTGAATTTTCTTCTTCTATAAGGATGTAATGGGATGCACAATTTTGAAGAATCCTTCTATGAATATTCTATAATATGTAAAAAGCCCCATGAATGACCTTACCTTGGCTACATTCTTAGGCGTATTCCATCCCTTAATAGCTTCAATCTTCTCTAAATCTACTACTATTCCTTCCTCAAGGATGATGTGTCCCAAGTAATGAATCTACCTCTAATAAAATGAACACTTTCTTAACTTAACATATAGTTGATATTGTCTTAGCACTTGTAGTACTAAGATCAAGTGCTCTTCATGCTCCTCCTCCTACTTTGAATAAATAAGAATGTCATCTAGGAATACATTGACAAACTTATCCAAGTAATTTCTAAATATTCCATTCATTAAGAACATGAAGGTAGATGGTGCATTTTTTAGTCTAACTTCATAGTGTCCACACCTATTTCTGAAAGTCTTCATCATTTATCCTTATCATATAGTATCTCGAACTCTAATATATCTTTGAAAATATATTTTCTCCTCTTAGCTAATCAAATAGGTTATCAATTCTCGGTAGAGTATATTTATTTCTCACAGTGACCTTGTTCAATTATCTAAAACCAGTGCACAACACAAAGTCCCATCTTTCTTCTTTACAAAGAGTACTACTGCTCCCCAAGGAGAGACACTTGGGCATGTGTACCCCTTTTTTAACAATTATTCTAATTGCATTTGTATCTTCTTCTATTCGGGTGTACTCATTCTATATCGAGTGTTAGATATTGGAGCAACTATAGTCATAAAATTAATAGAGAAATCAATATTTCTTTTTGGTAGTAAACTTGGTATTTCCCCTAATACATCTGCATACTCCTATAGCAATATAAATTCCTTGATATTTGGGATTATGTAGTTTCCTGGCTCTTCCACATGACTTGAATACAACTGGAACCCTTAGCTAAAGAATGTCTTTAGATATACAGATGAAATGTCCTTGATAGAAATGGCTATGGGAATGCCTTTCCATATCCTTTGCTTTCCTTCTTCATTACAAGTGAAAGTCTTATTATGAAAATTTAGGACATCATGATGCACATCCAACCAATCCACTCTAATAAGAGCATCATATGAACCAAGCAATATTACGTTAAGGTCTGCAACAATGATGACACTATCCATATTTATGGGTAGCCTATGACAATATCAATAATTTTCCTTTTTAGTCCAGAAGCTAAGGTAGCTAGAGAACCACCTGTAACAGGGAAGGTAGTCGTTTCTGACCCAGTAGTAGATTCATATGTATATTCAGAAGTTGGACCAATTGATCCACCTTAAGCACTAGTCCCAACAACATATCGAGATGGAGACTTAGGAGTAGCCGTATATAGAGAAGCAACACTAATGGCAAGGGAATTAGATCCGGTACCAATAGATCCAGTGACATCCAAGTATCCAATTGAAACAACCATGATTTCTCATGCTTACTTCCCTCAAAATTAAATCTTTGAACCGAATTATGGGCAATGTGTAATGTCCCCCACCTCTTAGAGAGGTGATGAGGAGACTCAATGGCCTGGGCACCCCCACTAGGTCATAGTCTCACACTGAAGGGGGGAAAGTCAAGAAGTTAAAAGTTGTATTTTTAAGTTGACTTAAGAAAGGGAAAGGATAAAGGAGTAATAGATAACTCAACAAAAGAATAGAAGATTAACCCTGTGAGTTAACCTAACTCAACAGAGAATTAGAAGGAAAAGTATAAGTAAGAGGCTGGGGTGCACCT
>ML788084.1:117974-135903 GCA_009831015.1 Picea engelmannii
TACAATGTATGTAAAAAGAATAACTATAGTTGCTAGGCAACTATGTCCTTCACTCCAAGATGACTTTGCAGAGAATGAAACTTCTGCTTAGTGAAGGTATTGGTGAAGATGTCTGTCATCTATTCTGTTGAAGGACATAAATGTAGGTCGATGATCCTCTCGTGTACTAAGTCCTGGATGTAGTGCATGCAGATATTGATGTGATTAATCCGATTCCTTTGAATTTGATCTCTGCAGAACTTCATAGTGCTCTGGTTGTCACACTAGATGACGATCGACCGATGAAACTGAATGCCCAACTCAGTGAGAAAATGTTGTAGCCACATAGCCTGTATGGTTATGTTAACTACCCCTCTATACTTTGCCTCAACTGAATATAGAGCAATGACAACTTGCTTCTTGCTCGACCAACAGATAGGCCTAGAACCAAGACTGAGTGAGTAACTAGATGTGGACTTGCGATCAATGCTATTGCCAACCCAATCAAAATCAGTAAACTCGATGAGATCTAATGTAAATTCTGCTACATAATGAATCCCAAAGGTGATGGTGCCCTGTACGTATCGAAGGATATGCTTTGCAACCTTCCAATGTAGCTCATGCGACTCCTGCATGAACCTGGAAACTGTGCCAACTGCATAGGAGAGGTCTGGTCTGGAGTGTGTGAGATACAACAAGCTCCCCACTAGATTTTTGTACAATGTGTTGTCAACCAATGGAGTGTCCCCACCATCCTCATGTTTGACTCCTAATAGGAAAGGAGTCGGAGCAGACTTGGAGTCTGTCATGTGAAATCTCTCAAGGAGATCTTGTGCATATTTGGCCTGAGAAATTTTGATGCGTGATGCATCCTGACTGATCTCGAGTCCAAGGAAGAAGTGTAGCGGACCCATGTCCATCATAAAAAACCTTTCATGTAGAATCCTCTTGACTGCAACAATCACTAAATTCGAGCAACCGATGATCAACAAATCATCAACATACATAACTAAGAGTAAAAGTGAATCAGTCTTCCTGAGCATGTAGACATTCAGGTCTGATTTACAACGTACAAAGTTCCATGACAACAAGTAGGAGTCCATCTTAGCATACCATGCCCTCAAAGCCTGCTTGAGGCCATAAAGGGACTTCTTCAGTCGACATACCAAAGATGAGTCCTGCATAAATCCCTGGGGCTGCTCCATATAGATCTCCTTAGAGAGACCACCGTGAAGAAACACATTCTTCACGTCCATCTGATGGACTTCCCATATTTTGGATGCCACAATGGAAAGTGCTAATCTTATGGAATCCATCTTCGCTACTCAAGTGAAGGTCTCATGATGGTCAATGCCATGCACCTACTGGAATCTTTTCGCAACAAGCCTGGCTTTGTATCTGCTAATCTGTCCATCTACTATGCTCTTGGTCCTGTAGACCCATCTGCATCTGACAAGTTTCCTCCCAGAAGTAAGGGGAACCAGACCCCAAGTCTGGTTCTTGAGGAGGGAGTTGTACTCCTCCTGCATGGTGGATTCTCAAAAGGAATTTATAGCAGCCTCGCCATAAGACTGTGGATCTGAAGAATGAACCAAGAAAAGATGCCTGGAGGAAAATGCTTCAATGGTAGTGAGTGCAACATGAGGCTCCTCGAAATTAGATCGAGTCCTCCTAGTATCGGCTAGATCACCAACGAGATCCCCTGCATCCTGAAGAGTATTGTGTTCCCATTTGGGCCTCTGCTCTAGCTCTGCAACTACATCTGGATGCTCTGACTTTGCATCTGACTGCACTAACTCTATATCTGAATCATCTAAGTCCTTTGAATCATAACTCTCATTTGAAGAAGATTCGGCATGTGCATGATCATCCTCAGACAGGTGGAAGAATGAAGGTGTTTACATGCGGCTGCTGAGGTACATGCGAGACACTTTCCTCGAATTGAACACTTCGCTCAATGATGAGTCATTCCAAGGAGAGATAAATAAGTCTATATCCCTTCACACTGTCGGGGTATCCAAAACAAATACACTCAGTGCTCTGTGGATCAAGTGCCTTTCTATTTTTAGAGAGAATCCAGGCCCATGCACGTGAACCGAAAATATGAAAGTGGGTCTTATCCTTGAAATATTTATGGGGATTTCTGTTTTGGATGTATGTTTCACAATTAAGTGCTTCGGCCCATAGTCCCTGTGGTAGTGACTTTGCATGCAACATGCAAGATGCCATCTCCTTTAGAGATATTTTTTTCCGCTCAACAACTCTGTTGTGCTGCGGAGTATAGGGAACTGTGTGCTACAACTGAATCCCTACCTCATGGAAAAAATTATGGATCTCATGATTGACATACTCTCCCTCGTTATCAGTTCATAGGACTTTGATTTTCTTTTTGGAATGTGTCTCAACCAGGGCTTTTAAATCTTTGAGGTGTTGAAAGACCTCATATTTTTTACTGAGAAAGTAAATCCAAGTAAAACATGAGAAATCATCAACAAAAATGAGAACAAACCTCACTTTGTTGATCGATTGATGCGTAAAAGGACCCATGAGGTCACTATGGATCAGATCTAAAGGTGCATAAGCTCTCTAAGAATTTCCTTTGTCGAATTTCTCTTGAGGGTGTTTTCCAAGAACACATCCCTCACATACTCCCTTGGAGAAATGGATGTCTGGTAGACCATCAACCAATATTTTCTTGCTAAGCTATTGCATGTATTTGAAATTAAAATGTCCAAGCCTTTCGTGCCATATCCTACTACTTTCATCAACATGAGTAAGAAGTGAAGCATAACTTGATTCAATAATTTCAGAAAATGTATACAATCTAGACTGATGATTTACCTCACCAGTAACAACCCTGGAGTTGGTTTGCATGTCATAGATGTCCATTGCATTTGGTGTGAATATGAATTTCTTTATGGTGTCAGAATTCACAATCTGATACATGGAGAGAAGGTTGATGGAAAGTTTGGGAACGTGCAACACATTCTCAAAGCTTCCATTGGTGAGTTCAATCCTTCCTTTGCCGGTGACTTCGACCAGAGAGTTGTTCCCCATCAGAATGGGAGGACCTTTGCATGCATCCAAATAAGAATAGATTGCTTCTATGGAAACCAAGTGATGTGATTGTCTTGAATCTATGATCCAAGCATCGAGAGAGGAGTTGATGGAAATCAAGGCATGGCTAGAATTGCCTTTCTTGGGATTCTGGTCTTCTGGCTTTTTCTTCTTGGCACCCTTGAGGATGATATATCCATGGTTGTTTTGCTGAAGTATTTGAGACATTAGATCTATTTGTTTTTGCACGCATGTGGATTATGGATGTAATCCTTTGTGACAGTACATGCATTTCTCCCCTTTTCTCCCCTTTCCACCTTTGGATCCGGAGGCATCGGTGAAGGGTTTTGAGTACCCTTCTTTCTTCGGATGTGCATGAGCTTTCCTTTTGTCTTTATATTTAGATTTATGATATTGATGGCTTCCATATTTCACAGTAAGTGCATGCGCCTTTGGGCCTTTGATTTTTCCCATGTTGATGAGCTTGGTTTGCTCTTGTTTCAGGGATTCCATAAAGTCCTCAAGAGAAGGCATCTTTTAGGTGGCTCTAGAGGTGAATTTGACTGAATGTAATGTGGACATGAACCCAGAGAATTCAGGACCAAGTTTGGAGAGAATGGTGAGAACCATTTGTTTCTCCTCCTTAGATTTATCAACCCCGCAAGCTTTGAGTTGCGACAGTAAATCCTTGAATTTTGTAAAGAAATCTTGGATATTGTCGAAGCTTTTTGGATCCAATGTGATCAATTCCACCTCCAACATGTGTCCCCTCATCTCACCATGTTTGCCAAAGAGACCTTCCAAGGTGGTCCAGGCTTCATTGGGAATCTTACGGGAAGATATGTGAAAAAAAAGATCGGGAGAAATAAGACAACAAATTGCTCTGAATGCTTCATCCATTCAATTTAAGTACTTGGATTTTTCTATGGTTGATGTTGGTTTTGTGTCTGTATTCAAGGTTAACCTGTACAATCCTTTGGTTCAGATATGTATGACTATTTTCTCCTTCCATGCAAAGTAGTTGTAAGGTGTAAGAATGAATTCTTTTGGGGAATCCATCTTTCCGTTGTCTTCAATCTTTTGTACTTGAATTTTTTTTTGGTGTAGCTTTTGCTTAGCAGTCCATCAACTCTGATACCATGTAAATGTGTTGAACCTGCGCAAAATAGATCTAGCTAGAAAATACTACACACATTTTCATAGAGAAATTGAGAAAGAAGAAGAAGGAGATAAAGAATGGAAGAATTCTCATTAACCGTAATGAATAATGAATAATTTACACAAGATATACTCTATATGACTCAATCAATGCACACTAGAGGAGAACCAATGTGCCATAGTGGTGGTCTAAAGTGATATGGACACACACCAACAATTACGGGAGTGAACTTCCACCTAGTCTAGTCTCTCAGGCAGTTACGGGAGTGAACTGCCACCTAGCTGAGTTAACTAGTGAACCAGTCTTCAGTTAACTGATTGAACACAGTGTAGTGAGGAGTAGATCAAGGAATCAAGGGTAATGCGCTAGTCTGGTGATGATCCCAAGGCAAGTGCACATTAGCATGATGATGATCCCAATGTTGCATGGTGACAAAACCAATGCATCATCTAGACTCAACTCAACTAGTCAAACTGAAGTGTCAATTGAAGAGAATATTCTCCAAGTGGAATATTCTCCCCTAAAATATAGGAGACTAGATAATGACTAATTATGACTAATAAACAAGGAAAAACCTTAGAAAAAAGAAATCTGAAATATGTGTGAAGTAACTCCAACAAGTTAATCTTGTAATAATATGAATATCCATAAGAGGCAATATTTGTGAGTATGTCATTTAATGTCACCTCCACATTATCATATTAAGAGCTTCTACTAAGAATTTTCTCACAATTATAAAGATACCAAATCCATCTCTGGTTTGGAATCGATTAAAAAAATAATAAAAATAATTCTCATAATCACCATCCAAACATGAAAAATCATAAATATGTTTTTTAAGTGATAATATAAAAATAACCCTAATTTGGAATACTTCATAGTTTCAAAACCTATGAAACATGTTTATAAAATTATGTAGGAAGCAAGAGATCAACCTCAAGCATAATTTAGGCATAATGGAATATAAAATTTCTAATGTATGATTACAACGAGCTCCAACTATACATTCTTAAGGATACCATAAAGTAAAACAACAACTAATTACACTAATGCATTTTAAGAATATTTAATATTTTTTCAAATAACATGAAATGAAATTTATGATAATTGTAAAAGCATAATTTTTAATGGGACAAAATTGATCATCTCTTTGCATTTTTAAAAATTAAAAATAAAATAAAATAAATGAACATTGGGAATAAGCACTTTGTAGAATATATAAAACTATTTTATTTTGATTAATTGCACAGGGTTTGGTTTTGGTTAATCAAGCTGCATGCAATTGAATGCAAATTAAAGAATATAGTCCTATGCCATAAGCAACAAATAACAAGAAAAAGTCCATTCTTGGGTCCCATAAAGTTTGCCTTTTCCATTTGCCAAGGTCTCATGATGAAAGCTCCCTTTTCCAATGGCCATATTGACCTTTTTTTTTTTGGGTGGGTGGGTGGGTGGAGGTTCAAGGTTGTAAAGAAGCTTAAATATTGTTTATGGGACCATGGTCTAAAGTACCTTCGATATGACTCTCCTCTTGTTTTAAGAAAGAATATAGTACATATGTTAAAATATTCAAAGGGACTCACTCCATGATATGATACACTTTCTAGAAGTTGTATGAGAAAATGCCATTGTTGATGGGCATAACGAATAAGAATGTAAAGTTAGAAGATAAGAGAGCGAATTGGTGGTCACGTGTTTTAAAATTACACAAATGAGAAAAGAGATGATGATGTCGTCTTTAAATTGTTCATGGATTGAAATTTTGAGTTTATAGATATGGAATTTCCTTTATTGCAACACTTTTAATTCAGTGACTAGATTGGATTCTTCCTTTAATTTGTGTAGCAAATTCCATCTTATCACTTAGTTTTGGAGTTCTTTTATATTAATTTCTTATACATATTTTTATATACTGTTTTTAAATTTATTAATTATGCAGAGATTAAACTTGTTGAATTCTAAATATTTTTATGGTATAAAAAATTAGGAAAAAATTACATTTAAAGAGATTTGGTTTCTTTTAATACTTGACAGTTTAGAGTTAAGATGGATCTAGGTTAGTGTTATTATTTTTTTAAGGAAAATTTTGTAAAGAAGATCAAGGGATACTTTCCCACATAAGTGGATGACATCCCTAGTAATCCATTAGTGTAAACTAATACATCTAACCCAAGGAGATGCACTTATTGAAACGAAACCAACCAAAAACCTAATAACATTGGAAACAACCAATTAAACTAAACCCTTTTAAACTTTAAACCAATATTATAAATATTTCATTAACATTAGATTATGTTCCTATATACTAATTAAAAATTCGAATTATGTTCCTATATACTAATTGAAAATTTGAATTTAAATTTCATAAATTTACTGTGTTTATTTTATTTTATTTTATATATATATATATATATATATATATATATATATATATATATAATTTTATTTTAAACCTCCTTTACTTTAAAATTGTGTTAATTTCCCAATTTTAAACATATGGCATAGGTCCACTTGCATTTGTTAATGTTTCATCAATTTGCACTCCTTAGGATTGAAACCAAGTACTTGATATAACGACCATTCCATACGCCTTTTTATTGATAATGGCTACTTGTTATATACGAGTAATGATTTTGATTCAATGCATGGTTTTTTCACTTTGATAATTAAATGCCTATTAGCATAAATGCATAGAAATATTTATTTATATCATGATGTTTTTATACCAAGTAATTTTTCCTCAAAATTGATATAAAAAAAGCAAATGATTACATTTGTACATTGTTCTAATTTTGTAATAAAAATATTATTGTAATTATAGAAGTAATAATAAATAAAAGAAAATTGGTAATATTAAAAAATTAAAAATTAAAGGATATGGGAATTTGTATACTTAACAATAAAATATATTTCAATGAAAATGATAGTGAAACAAGTAATATGATTTGATTGATATTAAAATGATTGATTATAAGTTAATGGTAAACCTTTTAATACAACTTTCAAGTATTGAATTTTTAATGGTGGAAAATATTAAGTTAATGAATTTTGAATAAGATAACTCATGTATTTCAATTCTTTGAGGGCTTAATCTAGAGTCATGAGGCATCTTGAGGTAGTGATTGAACGTGTGGTTTTACCCATAGATTTTATATTAAATAGTATCGTGACTCATGCACACATAAGTGGATCAAAGCCCACCCCCATGTCTTTCAAAATTGTAAAGTCATTTCCTGCTAGCTCAACTGGTTAAGGTGTGGGTTTCGTTTGCTAGATGACTCGAGTTCAATATCCTTACGATGTGTTTAGTTGGGAGGAGACACCGAAAAAACCCAACCATGTCAAGGGTTGGTGCGACCCATTTTGATGGCTTAGATGCTCCTGGGTGGTGGTTTATTAGCCAACGGTTGAAAGGCTAGCCCCGCAAGTGACATGCATTTCTAAGAAACAAAAAAAAAGATAACCCATGTACAATATATTTGAGATCTTTTTAAGATACACGAGCTTGTAAAAAATATCAAATGACTACATTATCATAAAACTATGAATTTCATACAAAATATATAAAAAAACATAGATTAATGATTTGTGTGCATAAGAAATATTATATTTATATACACAACATACCCTCCTCTTGGGATGCTTTTTATCCAAAGCTAGAGGACTATATGGTAACTTAACCGTGTACCTTTTTCTTCTTACGTATCTTCAACCCTTACATGAATATGATCATATGCACAGACTCAAAAGATTTGAAAATGAGATTCCTCAATTAACTACATAAACTCACACACTCTACTTTGTTTATCCAAAGCTAGAAGACTATATGGTAGCTTAACCATGTACTTTTTTCTTCTTACATATCTTCAACCCTTACATGAATATGATCATATGCACATACTCAAAAGATTTGAAAATGAGATTCCTCAATTAACTACATAAACTCACACACTCTACTTTGTTGAAAATGTGAAATAAGAGCATACAACTCCAATATTGTTTTAACTAAGACAATCATAATTGTCTAATAATAATAAAAAAATCCATACCCATGAATGAAAAAATAGGAGCATACAACTCCAATATTGTTTTAACTAAGACAATCATAATTGTCTAATAATAAAAAAAAATTCCATACTCATGAATGAAATTGTTTAATAATAAAAAAATTCCATACTCATGAATGAAAAATGTTGATTGTGGCATTGGAGATAACATTTCTAATGGGGAAACCAATTGCTATCATGATAATCTTTAATGTTTTGACCTTGTTTTTTACCAAGACATTTTACTCATTAATAAATCCCGATAATCTTTAATGTTTTGACCTTGTTTTTTACCAAGACATTTTTCTCATTAATAAATCTATCATAAAGTGGAAAATATTCATCATTAATTTTTCAAATGAATATAATTCTTCTATGAAAGGATGCAGAGATGTAGAATACACTTCCTACATTGATCAATGAGAGAAGAATATGCATAAAACTAAATAAACACAATTGTAGTAATGAAAAGCATAGAAACATACAACCATTAATCATTGATTTCTTGCGGAAAACCTTTTTCAAAGAAAAAATCCACACTCCAAAGCACACTCAATGTATTATTCAACAACTAGCAAATGGTTACAATACATTATAGAGTATTTAGTAACATAAAGGTTCTAGAGAAATCTCAGCATCATAATAGACAATTAAAAATATCTATCAATTCCTCATACCCAAGCACTCAATAATTAGGCATAAGGAAACCATAAACTATTTATGGTTTCCCAATTCTACACGTTGGAAACCACCAACAATTAATTGGCCAACTATTGTTGCTTAACATTAATTTCCCACTACTAATCAACATTATTTTCTTGCTATTGTTCAACATTTATTACCTAATATTGCTCAACATTCATTACATGCTACTACTCAACATTTATTACCTACTACATATCAACATTCATTACCTACTACAAAACTGTAAGGTGTATGACACACCCATCCCAATATTCTCCCACTTGTCATATACCTTGCAAGAGTCTAAGGGAGAATGCATCAAACTGTGATATAACTATCAAGAGCCATAAGGCCCATAAACTCACATCACCACTTGAATTTACTCGATCTCATCGATATTGTCAAGTCATCTACAACATTCTATAAACTGTTGACTTTATATAGTTCATTCCATCCTCTACCATGTCCTAAATGAAATGGTATTGGATATCAATATGATTTTTATTTCATGAAATTTCGGGTTCTTAGCCAAATAAATGACAGTATTACTATCACACTGAATTGCATTATCTCTCTAACTTTTCCATGGATTTGAACATAGTTTCATAAGCCAAAAGGCCTCCTTATAGGAATGAGTAACTACTGTATGCTTTGCCTTTGTAGTGGGAAAATAAATCACATCTTGTTACTTTCTCATCCAACTTACTGCTCCACCAAATAGTCAAAACACATAGCTTCTAGTAGATCTTCTTCTATCTACAACCCCTACCCAATAAGAGTCCACATAACCCTATATATCCACTGAGTGTTGGTCCCGTGAAACATCACTATGATAAAAAATTGAATACTTTCAAGTCCCTCACTAATACCTAAAGACCCTCTTCAATTGCACCCCAATGTTCGCATCTATGATTAGCCATGAATCATCTCAAGACTCCCACTGCTTAGGCAATCTTTAGTATACTGACCATATCATACATCAAACTACCAACTGCACTCACATAAGGAACATCATCTATATCCTCCATCTTTGTGGGTGTTGTAGGACACTACTCAACTGAAATCTTAGCTCCCATAGAAACTGGAACACTCAATGGTATGTAACATGCCATATAAAACTGTTGTAGCATAGATATCACACACTTACTTTAGCTCAACCAAATCTTTTTGTTCACTCTATCTATTTTGATCTCTATTGCTAATATATATATATATATATATAACACATAGTGATGTGATTTGGATCTCATAAATCCCAATCCCAATACAAAATAATCAAACTTTTGGTACTATATTATGGGATATTTTTTGAGACCATATAAATACCTTTTTTTTTTTAATTTGCAAACCAATGACTCTTTACCTTTTTCAACATAGTGGTTTGGTTGTTTAATACAAATCTCCTCCTTCAAGTCACCATGTAGGAATGCTATTTTCAAATTCATTTGTTCTATCTCTAATTCAAAATTTTCTTCTACATTTAATATAAACTTTCTAAATTTTAAATTGGCAATTGAGGAAAAACTTCATCAAAGTCTATCCCCTCAACCTAGAAATATCTTCTCACAACCAACCTTGCCTTATACTTTTCAACATTGCCATTTGAACTGATCTTATTTTTGAACACCCATTTACTTCCAACATGTTTTAGTCCATCCTGAAATGATAGCAAGTCCCATGTATCATTATTTCTCCATGCATCCATCTCCTCATCCGTGGCCAATCTCCAAGACTCCTTAACTTTCATATCCGTCGCCTATTTCATAGTTCTAGGCTCATTAGTGTTAGTAGATAAAGAAAATACACAGGTGAAATTAAACACATTATAATTACACACGTTTGGTTGCCTTATTTATTGAGTGAACCTCCTTAAAGTTTGAGTTTTAGTTTCTTCCTCCTCTTCTGAACTCTTTGAACCTCCTCCTCATTAGTTCCATCGTGAATTTTTTATTCATTTTCTAGTTCATCCTTCTCTGTCTTGGGTGGTAGTTGAACAACTGACTTATTTTTATCCTCTTTTGACTGTACCAATGTGGTAGAAGATTTAACTTCTCTGAAAATAACACTTCTACTATACACAAATTTCCTAGCCATAGTTCCCAAATCTTGTACCTTATCACACCAACACCATAGACGATGAAGATACATTTCATTTCCAAGTTGACAGTCATTGAGGATTTTTATGTAAAACAAACTCATTTTGATATGTCCACTGTTAGACCTAAGGATAGAATTATGTTTGCTAAGGCGAGAGTGCCTGTTCCAGAATCTCCTATGAAATGCTTCTACATGATGCTCGCTCTAGATGCACCCACACTTAGACTTGGATGAGACATTCCACATTTCCATAAGAGAAGTCCAAGAGGCCTAACTAATTCATGCAGAAATCAATCACTTGGGCCTCCACACAAGCTGTGCCATAACTCCTTCATTAGGGGTCAATTCCATATGCTCTCTATTAGTTGTGCTCACATGTGGCCAAGCCAGATTCCCTCTACCTCCTCAGGCACATAAGCATATGCATCACAACCAAAAACATGAAGATGATGAAGTGAGGGATTGTTTCCCATATAGACATCCATAAGGGTCTTAACCACAATATTTGAAGTGGAAGATCTATTAATCAAGTAACACATAGTAGCAACCACTTCTACCCAGAGCTTCTTCTCTAAGACACGATCACTAAGAATAATCCTAGCTCTCTCCATGAATGTCCAATTCATCCATTCTGCAACTCTATTATGTTTATGGGTCTATAGAGCCGTCTTACATATTTCAATGCCATTCTCCTTACAAAAATGATCAAGATATTCATAAAAAAAACTCACCGCAATTATCAATCCTCAACACCTTAATCTTCCTACCATTCTAATTTTCCTAGAGAGCTTTAAACTCCTTAAATTGAATAAAGACCTCAGATTTAGTTCGGACAAAATATACCCATGTCCTTCCATAATAATAATCAATAAAAAAAACATAATGGAAAGCCTTATAAATCAAAGAAAAATTAATGGGACAAAATACATTAGAACAAATTAATTCTAGTGACCTAAAAGATTTGTGAGAACTAGAATAAAATTGAACACGATTATGTTTTCCATATATTCAATGCTCTCAAAAATCAAATTCAAGAGCAAAATCATTCAATCCATGGAAAATATTTTTGTTTTTCAAGGCCATAGTCTCTTCTCACCTATATGGCCCAATTTCTAGTGCCATAGCATTGTCTTCTGTACATGTAACTAGCTTTTTGAATTAATATCTTATTTAGATACCCATAAATCATGATCATGGAAAGTAGAGATAAGTTATAATTGTGAAGTTGTAGATTATACGAATATCTTTGTTGCATGTGAAGAACTATTACATTAAATGGTGCATGAATCAAGTTGGAACATAGTTCCCACACAAACACCATTAGTGAGCACTATAGCTTCTCAGACTATCTTACACCCATTGTTAGAGAAAGAATCTGCACACCCACATCATTAAGTTTTCCTACTAATAGTAACTTCCATGTCAAACCTAGAATGAACAAAACTCCATTGATCCCCTTCACTTTTCCATCAAGGAATATGATCAAGAATCTTCCACAACCAACTATACTGAAATGAGAGTCATCACCAAGGTATACCATCCCACCATCACATTTCTCATACACTGAAAACCAATGTCCATGGGAAGTCATATGGAAGGAATCTCCATAGTCCATCAACCACACACTATCATGCATGGGTTGCAATAGATGCAACAAAGGCATATCCTCCGTCCTTCTATAAATATTTTTTATACTCATCATTGGAAACATTATTTTCCTTATTATTCTTCTTTTTCTCTTGCTTGCAATCTCTTTAGAAATGACCGACCTTATTGTAGTTCCAACATTTTTCCTTGGACTTTCTAAAAGACCTAGGTTTCCCATAGGATTTGGATCTTCCATTTCCCCTCTTCTTTCCTTTCTCCTTTCATATTCCATTAATATTCAAGGCCTCATAAGTGGATTTAGAATATTTTTTCCTCACCACCTCTGAGAGTGAAACAACCATGAGATCATCAAGAACCAATGTCTTTACATTGCTTCTAATGGCCATTACCAGGTTGTCCCACAAATTTAACAAGGAACACAAAAGAGTCATAAAATGATCCTTCTCATCCATATTCACTCTAACTGAGATCAACTGGGTCACAATAGTATTGAAAGCATTCAAGTGCTTAGATACAAAACCAACATCACCCATTCTCAAAGTTAACAAAATTTTCCACATGATTTTTTTATTAACCAGGGATTTAGCTTGGTACAAATCCCCCAAATTCTCCTACACGGTCATTGTATTTATTTATTCATAAAGGTTCAATAGCACTAAATTGGCCAAATAAAGCCTAATAAGGCTTCTCACATTTCTCTCCATCATTACCCACTCTTCATCTTTCATATCAATGGGTTTGGTTCTAGATATTGCAACCCATATAACTTGATCTATGAGAAAATACTCCATCATGAGCTTCCACAAATCAAAGTTAGTGCCATTAAACTTTTCCATTTATACTCTAGACGTGCTTGCCATTTTCCTATAATAATATTTTATTTTGTGCAAGCTCCCACTCAAATCAAGATTTGATCAAAAGTTCTTGTCCCTAACACCTTGGATTTGAGGTGATTAGTCTTTGATACCAATTGAAAGGAAGCAGAGGTGTGGAGTACGCTTCTTACAATAACCAATGAGAGAAGACTGTGCATAAAACAAAAAAAATCATAATTGCAATAGTGAACGACACAAAAACACATGACCATTAAACAATGATTTCCCGAAGAAAACTCTTTTGGGAGAAAAATCCCACACTCCAAAGTAGCTCAATGTATTATTCTACAACTAGGATATGGTTACAATAAATTACAAACTCTCTATGTTCTCAACATGTATATTTAGCAGGATAAAGGTTTTGGAGAAATTTCGGCAACATAATAGTAGGTTAAAAATTCTCTCTCAATTCCTCCTACCGAGACACTCAATAAATAGGCATAATTAAAACATAAACCATTTTTGGTTTCTCAATTCTACATGTTGGAAACCACCAAGAATTAGTTGACCAACTATTTCTACTCAACACTAATTGCCTGCTACTGCTCAACATTCATTGCTTTCTACTACTCAACATTTATTACTTGTTACTGCTCAACATTCATTACCTACTACTTCTCAACATTTATTACTGCTACTATTCATCATTCATTACTTGCTACTAAACTACAAGATGTATGACACACCTATCCCAACATTCTTATAAGAAGATTAAAAACTTAAATTAATAGTCACTATCATTTTAGAAATGCACTCAAAATAACATTTTTTCAACTTTCATATCTTGGTGATCTAACCTTTGGTTTATTTGCTAAATTGCTTTATTTTTTAGCACATTTAGATATAAAGTTACATTTTGAAAATTATACTAAAAAAAATTTAAAAACCCGAGTCTTTTTTTTTTCTTGAAAGAATACAACAAAAGAGACAATCAACTAAATCTCTAGTACCAACTTGTAATACTCCAATAAAAATAATGGATCTACTATAAAAATAAATAACAATAATGGAAAATTAACAACAATGAGAAGAGCATGGATTAGGGGCACAAACACATCACATAGTACACTGGATTGTTGGAAAGTTGATTGTCGTTGATGTTGTTGGACAATTGGTTGTCATTGATGTCAAGAAGCAGTGGTTGTCATTGATGTCAATAGATGTTATGGGTGTATTTGGAGAAGTCTCCAAAGTGGTCCCCTTATGACATAACTCTAAGAATGGCCCTCACGGGAAGATGCTTTGAAGAAGTCTACAAGAAACCCATAGGTGTGGTCATGAATCCCAAAGTTGTTTGAGGAATAAGGACATGAAGGACAATGTAAATGCAGGTAACACACTCTTAGATGGATAGTCCCCGTCGTGTGATTTCCAATGGTAGGTGGAACATCACGTAGTTCCTCACGGTTGATGAGTTATGAGGTCATGGAGTTGGAAGCCCCAAAGATGGGTTAAGAAGCCCCTAAATGGTTTCAAGTCATTAATTAAAGGGAAAAGTGGTTGTAATAAGAAATTTCAAGAATGCCTAAAGTTAAGGAAATAGGTTACCTAGAAAAAGTATATATACACCTCAAGAAGTCTCTCATAAGAACATTCACACACAAGTTTACTTGAATATATTCTATGTGAGTAAGTGATATATTGACAAGTTTGCAACGACAAAATATGAGGCGGTGAAAGAGTGAGAAGTGCGAGAGTTTCAGGATTGTAGAGGAGAGAGGTTTTTTCTGAGAAAACCCTTGTTTGGCTGACCCTCGCGGGTCAGAAAATTAGTGTCCCGCAAGGCACCCTTACGGGTTGTCTATGGCTCGTCATGCGAGGCCTTGCTAGACAAAAGATCTTAGTCTCATGAGGACAAGATAGAATTGGGAAAATGCTAGTACCATGTTGCTAAGGTCCGAGGAAATATTATAGTTCAATATTACTTTGTATCAGGTCAGCTACAGGATAAAGGTATGCTTATGTGTTAGTTTGATGCATATGCTTATGTTATTATGGTACATGCTTGAGGTATGTAATGGTAGTGATTGTGCATGATACACCTTGGTGATGGTATGATACATTGTTATAGGCACATATTGGATACTTGGCATATGGTTTGATGGTATCTCTTGGTACATGGTTTATGGATGTTGGCACATGCTTGAGGCACATGGTTTTAGGTACATATTGGTTACTTGTTGATGATGTGATGGTCATGCCTTGGTATCTGTTGGCCCTGGGTTATGGAAGGAAGCGAAGAATGAGGAAGAAAAGGGAAAAATCGAGCTTTGCGGGAGACACAGTGACTGTCACTGGGTCGAAGCGAGCAAAAGAACAGAAAAGATGGAGCAAGTGCGGAAAAGAAAGTCGTTGGATGAGGAGATCGAGGATGACAGATAAACAAGGGAGAGGGATCAAGGACGACTCAAAAGGTGGAAAAATCCACCGTTGGATGCTTTGGAACACCACGCGAGAAGGAAGGAAAGACAAGCTGGCGAAGCCCGGAAAAAGAGGGTCAAGTTGACCTAGGCTTTTAGACACCCAGGGTTTTTGTATTTAAGGTTTTGGCACCTAGGTTTCGGCCTAAGGCTGTCAGTGAGGTATTGTAATGTATAAATAAAGGTCAAGAGGACATGGGTCGGGTTGGTCATTGAGTATTGGTATGATATTGTTGTTGATCTAGCTCTATTATTGTGTGAGAGATTATCGTATTGGGGGAGAGAAGTGGTGAGAGAGAGAGCCTTATGGTATTGTAAGATCTTCAGCTGTGTGCGAAGATCAAGTCCTGCAGCTGGTTGCGTAGGAAGGGGAGAGAAAGAGAGAGAAGAAAGAAGATTTTCTAGTTGAGAGCGCAAACAAGAACTGTATGCTTTTCCTTAATAAATCATAAGAACAGTTCTATGGACGTAGCCCTAGAGAGAGGGTGAACCACGTATACCCTGTGTTGTGGATGTGTGATTGATGCTTTGATCTCTGTTGTTGTTGTATTATTGTTTGCATTGTTGTGTTAGATCGGATCTATAGCTGTGAAGGAAAGATCTAGCTAGTTTAATGATAGATGCATGTTATGTTGTTGTTGCAATAAGAACCACTTGATATTCCCCTGGTTGTAGACATCTCTATCCTACAACCCCCTCATAGCTGCTTCGGGTGAGAATGCATCTGCTTCACAGGTGCTGTCGAAAGGGCCAGTAGCTAGGGCTTGTTGGTGCGCTCTTGGAGATGAACCTTGGGTCTACCCCTGTGCCAACAGTATCTTATTGAGGCATTGGTATATGTTTGAGGTGCATCTTTGGTGTATGGTGTGAGTCATCTTCTTGGTACATGTATGAGGTGCATGTCTTGGTTATGTTGAGACATGTTGAGGTACACCTTAGTGATGTTATGGTACATTGATTAGTAGCACATCTTGGCTATATTGGTATCTTGGTATTGTGTCTATCTTGGTTATGCTTGAGGCACTTCATTGATGATATCTTATGATGTACGTGATATGATACATGGTTTATGTACTTGGTACAATACATGGTTGATGCATGAAATGGTACATGGTTGATGGTTGTGGTATATGGTTGATGTACATGGTTTGGTGGTGGTTTTGGTATCCATGTGAGTGGATTTGGTTATAGTTGGTTGATGATGATATATTAGTGATGGTGACAGTGACAGTGATAGGTTGGATGATTGGTTGATCATTAATGACAANTGGTATATGGTTGATGTACATGGTTTGGTGGTGGTTTTGGTATCCATGTGAGTGGATTTGGTTATAGTTGGTTGATGATGATATATTAGTGATGGTGACAGTGACAGTGATAGGTTGGATGATTGGTTGATCATTAATGACAATTTTATGTGACAGTGGTAGTCACAGGTTGATGTGACAGTGAGAGTGACAGGTTGGTTGATGTGACAGTGACAATGGCAGTTACAGGTTGATCAATGGTAGTGACAATGAGTCTATACTTATATTTCATGGCGATAGAATGGGGCAAGGAAAGGGGGTTGTAGCATCCTTTCGGTTGGTGCCATAGAACTCGGGGAGTTGGTGGTTTGTTCAAGTTGGTGCTTATAAATCAGGGGGTCATAGCCTCCTTACGATTGATGCCAAAGAACTTAGGGAGTTGGTGCTTCCTTCAGGTTGGTGTCTGTAAATCAGGGAGTTGGTGTCTCCTTCCAGTTGGTGCTGAAGAATTTGGAAGTTGGTGCTTCCTATGAATGTATTCTTGATATATATAAGAAATCATTCTGTGGTTTTCTCCCATTTGGGTTTCCACGTAAATTCTGGTGTACTGTGTATCTGATGTGATATTTTTGAATTGTATTGCTTGTGGTTATATGCTCATGATATATTGAATGAAATCATAAATGATATACTGTTGATAAAGTTGAAGATTATATATTTTGATTGAAAGTGGTAAAAAGTGCTCATACTGATTCCA
>ML788084.1:135953-201759 GCA_009831015.1 Picea engelmannii
GTATTCCAACAATTGGTATCAGAGAAGGTCCTTCAAGAAATTAGTTTAACTACTGGAAGGTAGATCATGAATGTCATGACTAATGTATACAGAGCTAATGGAATACTGTGGTTTGATGGTCAGAATGGTATGAAGTATGAGATGTGGAACAAAAAGATGAGAGTATTTTTACATGCATAGGGGTATGATGTTTGACATTTAGTTGTTACATGATACACCGGTTCAAAGAAACCAAAGACTGCATCCAAGAAGGAATTGAAAAGAAACAACAAAATGCAAATGGATTTCATCTTGGAAGGATTATGTGATTCAGTAAAAGATAAAGTGGGACAATGTTCATCAACCAAAGAACTTTGGGATAAGCTACATAGTCTATGCTTTACGCAATCCCATTCTACCGCAGAGACGAAACATGCCAATCAGAATAAAGAAGACGAAGAATATGTTGAGTTAGTATGGGAAGAAAGAAGCTCATCAGGTTATACAGATTCTGAAGAAGAAGATTATGAGAGACACATAACCAGTGCTTTAGACAAGCTGGTCAAAGAAAGATAGAAAAACAAGTCAGTTGAGGAAGAATTGATCAATATAAAAAGGGAGTCTCAAAATCCCAGCTTTGAAGAAGTCCAACATATGATTACAAACCTAAAAGTTCAAGTAGAAGAAGCCAGAAGGATTGATGAAGCATGCAAAATTCAGTTCGAAGAAAAACAAATTTTGGAAGCAGAAATAGTAGCACAAAGAAAGGAAGCAAAGAAGAGAGAAAACATTTTGACTATCCATCTCAAGGAAATATCCGAGGAATTAAATAAACTTGAAGTAGAATTCAGTCAACAAGAAAGAAGACTTGAAGAAGAAATTGTCTCCTTGAAGAATCAAAGAGAAAGGAAGAAGTAATGAAGATCCAGATGATGAAGAAAGAAGAAGAATGTGAGAAGCTTGAATAAGAAATTCTTACATTAAGAGTTAAAGTTGTCAAGCTTAGTAAGAACATTGAAGAGAGAGAAAGATCCACATCATCAGTAAAGAAAGCTGAAGAGAAATTTTACAGGTTGCTAGAAATAAATAATGAAGAGAAGACTAAGAGTTATTTAGAAGTCATCAAAGGCCCTACTAAGAAGGAAGAATGTGATCCCACAAAGAATAACATTCCAGAAATGAAGAAAAATCAAGAAGAAGATTACAAAAGAGACATATATCAAAGAAGACCCTCCACTTTCAGGTATCACAGAAGCTTCAATCATTGTGAAGGAAACAACAGAAGAGAAGATCGTGATCAACCAAGGGATGAATTCAAAAGGACTACATCACAAATAAAATCATTCACTCCTAGGTATGAAAGTTTCTTTTATGGTCATTTCTTTATTTGTACCAACTTTGGACATAAAGCTGCAAATTGCAGAGCTTATGGAAGAAATGGTCAAGCAAGAAATGTATATGTGACTCCATATAATATTGGATGTTACAAATTCCATAACTATGGACATATAGCTCGTGATTGTAGAAGCAT
This sequence comes from Picea engelmannii, assembly GCA_009831015.1. Classification (NCBI taxonomy): domain Eukaryota; kingdom Viridiplantae; phylum Streptophyta; class Pinopsida; order Pinales; family Pinaceae; genus Picea; species Picea engelmannii. The sequence goes on from ML788084.1 coordinate 137,464, forward strand.
GACATATACTTCTATGAAAGAGAACACTGATATAATCAGGTATAAGAAGGTTTGGAAAATAAAACAAGAACATGTAAAGGAAAAAAAATAAATGAAGGACACCCAAAAGTCATACTCTTAGGATTGGAAATAGTACGAGATCAGGACAAATCTATAGGAAAAAAGGAAGATGTCAGATACATGAAAGTTTGGAGAAGAAATGAAAAACAAGAAGAATATGTGAATGAAAACTAGGTCCCAAAGATCGTACTCGCAAGATTTGCAGTAATGCGAGATCATGACGAATCCACAGGAAAAGAGGAAGAGGTCAGAATTCAGAAAGAGGATGATGATGAATCCATAGACGAAGAGGAATATTACTCCACACCAAAGAAGTTATTTTTTTGAGCCATTCGGCTTAGATACTCCCAGTAAATATGAATATTGAAGAGGGTGAGTCTAAGCAACAACTCTATCGATCATAGAACTATCTTTCGAGCAGTCTGAAGTATTTGTAGTTTTTGGATAGGCAGTTTCAAAGTCACAGAGATTCATTGTATATAGGATTCCAGGAATGCATTCAGACGGTGACATATTCGGTACAAATTGTTGCAAACATGTAGAGTCTAATTTGGAAAATTAAGAAGACAACTTGAGAAGCTGGAATATGTTGTAATTAGCATATGGGTCAACATTGTATGCAATTGAGTAGCAGAGTCATGAGAAGTTTATGACATATGGAGAGAGATGGATTCATGAGAGCTTTGAAAGGTCTAAACAAATACATGACAGTGGATGAAAGCATAGTAACAATTGGAATCATTGGAATCAATGGAATCAACGAACAAGTGGAATCGGGAAGGAAAGCAGTAAAAGGCATAACAAAAGCTATATCGTTAGAAGAAGGTATGGTCATTGATGTGAACTTGACAATCCATGAATACTTGAAGTAAAGTAACCTTGAATTATTTTTATATATGTCAGTGAATTACATGAGGAAGCACCAATGGAAAAAGAACACCAAAAGAGAGGAAAGAAAGCATATATAGGAAATCCCACATTGATCTACACGCCATCTTGCAGAAAGGTCAAGGGAGAGAAATTGTCAGAGGAAGAGATCAGGAAATAAGATTAGAAATGGGAAGCACATCAAGTCAGAGAAAGATTGTTCAGAGAAGGTATATCGTCAGGGGGAGTTATCCTTTTTACCCATGATGTCAAAGGAGGAGAAAGAGAAATATTAGAAGCATGAAGACAGGGGGAGCAACCCCAAAGGGAGATGCACTTTTCCATTGATGTCAAAGGGGGAGAGAAACATGAGGATAGAAATATTAGAATCATTTTTCATAGGTAGATTATGAGTGTTGGAGTATGAGTGTTTCCATCAATGCCGAGCCTGAATATTGACCCGCCACCTTGTGATCGTCTTGGGTCTCAGGGATAGTAGGCATGGACCTGGAGGGATAAAGAAGAGGAAGAATCTGATGTGGATTGAAACTAACAGAGTTACCACCCTTGTCAAACCACTTGACCCTACAACCCCAAACTGAGGCTTCCTCCTTGTTAGGATTCTTGATTTTCTCTGCTAGGTGATGGATCGGTGAACCTGTCACTCCCATTTTCTGCCCCTGCCAATGGAATTAGAAATATTTGGGTGTGGCTCTATTAGTTTCCTATATCTGCTGGCTCTACGAGATCTATCATGTTCTTGTCATCATGACATGGTGATTCATGGAGGAATAGGATTCACAGATATATAGAGCGCAATGTTATCAGACCAGAGCCAACAATGAAAACCATAATGACGGGTTTGGGAAAAACATTCCAATAGTTAAACATTCCAAATGGTGTCTTGAAGTCCTTTTATTGTTGCATGCACTGGGGTGATTGGTTATTGCCTCTTTAACTCCCAAGTATCTGGTAATATTCCTCATGGCGTCAACATATCACCCCTCTAGCTTCTTGTACCATATCCTCTACTACATAATTGTGCGATAGATTGCATCCAGACCGGGAAATGAAGGCAAGGTCATGTCCTCCTAAGTTCCTAGAGACTCAATATACCAAATGGCTCGGTCTCCATTCCCATAATTAATGTGCATTCTAACTGTATTAAACCCCATACAGGGTGGTTGTGTGAATTTTTATTGAAGGTGTTCGTCCTTTGTTGGAATACCTATGTTGTCAAACATGGTATCAGAGTGCATTTGAAGACCCAATCCCTTTTAGATCAAGATCTTGAAGTTGTGTTTTCACATATCTAGTTTCTATTGTTTCCATACATTTATGGTCCGAGAGGACTATTCCATTTAACGCAGATCACTCATTTCAATTAAGAACTCTTTTCATTTCACTCGAAAATGTTTATGTTTTCCCAATATATGGCTATTTTAGTAAGATCTGGAGGTATAAAGCCTGGATATTCCCTTTTTAAATGTTTACAGAGATAATATTTTGTTTTTTGTTTTTTGTTTCCAGGTTGCTATTATTTCTAGTTTGTGTATACTCTTTTCCCCTTGCTTTGTGTGATATTGACAAATAAGAAACATAGAGAAAACTTGCATTTTCCGGGTAAGATAACCGAGATCTAACCATTGTTGTTGTCGAGAAGCAAGTTTTTTTTGTGTGTGAATGCATGAACATATTTTTTTTGAGCACACACTCCAAGGCTGTCTTCCACAATGACAACACCCATCATCCTTCTTAATATTATAATTTGTTTTGCACTAGCTCACTTGGTTAAAAGTTGCTTTACTTAGTAAGATTTCTCGAGTTCAAATATCTTTTTTGTTACATTTTGAAAAATCTCATGCATTCATGTAAAGAGTATTTCACTTAAATTATAAAAGTGAATCACTATAAAGTAGCTTTAATATTTCCTTTTAGTTACTTTTTGCATGTAACTTTAATTTACAAAGTAACTTCATTGTAAACGTGATTCCCGCTTATTCTATAAAAGTGGGTCACTTCATAAGAAACTTATTTGTAAAAGTGAGGTTATAAGAAAGTTAGTGAAGGAGGGGCATTACCACATGGACAAACTTCTACTTTCCACGTGTCTCTTTGGTTACTGTTTATGCTTTTTTCAAAATGACATAACTTTCTCATCTGAAGTCTTTTTTCAGTGCCATTTTTTTAACAACCTATTTTTTCAAGATCTTTCCATCAAGACCATAAATTTCAGATTTTAAATCCATATTATTTAAATATTTAATATGGATTCTCCCAATGATCTTTTGCTTACCGATACCAATTACTACTTCTCATGGAAATCCCATATGGAGGATGTATTAACAAGTAAAGGATTGTACCAGATTACCTTGGGAAAAGAACAAGAATCCACTGATGATGAAAAGAAAGTCAAATGAGATAATAAGAATGGCGAAGCATGTGGACTAATCATGATGTCCATCTCTCCTAATTTAAGGTTTCACCTTCAAGGAATTGATGACCCAGATAAATCTTGGGAAAAGATTGAATCTATGTTTGGTAAACACGATATTATTCGAGTCCACTAGATAGAAAATCAGTTGATGACTTTAAGTCCCAATGATTTTCCTTGCATTGAATATTATTTATCTAAGCTCAAAACACTTAGAATTTTATGTATAGACTGCAAAATAGATCTCAAGAAAGACCAATGCATATATATTATTCTTTCTAAGTTTGCTAGTGCATATTTTATGTTTGTATCTACCTTTTATTCCACTAGAGAAGCTCTAGGGAGTGCTTACCAAAATCCCTCACTTGAGTCTTTTAGTGGCCCAACAGAAAGATAAATCCAAGAAGCCCAAGAAGCAACATCCTCGCCACAACAAAAAGCAAAACAAGGGTCCCAAACCCTATCAACCATCTTATGCTCCTAATGATGACAAAGCAGAAAAATCCAAAAGTAAGAAGACTAATAGACATTGCAACTTTTGTGGGAAAGATGGTCATGTGGAGTCTAAATGTTTTAAAAATATGGAAGCCTTAGAAGCAACAATGAAGAAGCACAACATTTGTATCGATTCTTATTATTCTCATGGACACACACTTTCTACTTCTAGTTTCTCCTTCAATGAAACATCTACTTCTTATTCTGATGAGTGGTCTAGTGATTTTGGAGCATATTATCATATGACTAAGGATAAAGCCATATTTTCTGCTCTTAATGAACGCAACACCAAGAAAATATTTGTTGGTGATGATAGATATCTTAGTAGTGCAGGGTCTACAAAATTTCAGGTAGATAATGGCCATTTCAATGATGTATTATGTGTTCCAAGTCTTTCCTGCAAGCTTTTATTAGTGTATCAGATCACTCATTTAGGTGAAGGTAAAACTATAGAGTTTTCACCCCACCAAGTTGTAATCAAGGATTTAAAAGATCCTAAGCATGCCCTCACAATTATAATTGTTTATGATATTAATAGGTTATACAAGTTTGACAACTTTGGGTCATCATATTTTACATTGGGTTTTGTTGCTCATAGCGATCACTTGAGCAAACTTTGGCATGAGAGGTTTGGTCATCTAAACTATCACTCATTGTAGAAACTATGTAATCAACATATGGTGATTGGTATTCCTCTTGTTTCTTGCAGAGATGGTGTTTGTGCTAGTTGTGTTCTTGGAAAACATCATCGAGAAAGTTTTGACAAACGTGCCTCTTGGCATGCCTTGGCCCTTTTGCAGCTTGTTCAAAGTGATTTGTGTGGTCTGATTTCTTCTCCTTCTTTTTCTAGGTGCAAGTATGTCTTAACTTTCATTGATGACTTCTCCAAACACACTTGGGTTTACCTTTTAAAACTTAAGAGTGAATTTTTTGACAAGTTTTTTTCCTAAAAGGCCCTTGTAGAAAACAAATTTGGACATCAAATTCAAAGGTTAAGAACATGTAATAGAGGTGAATATGTGAACAATAAATTTACAAGTTACTACAATGCATATGGAATTCAAATGAAACATATTGTTCCATATACACCACAACAAAATGGTGTTGTTGAGAGAAAGAATCACACATTAAAAGAAATGGCTATATTGTGTGATCCAATATTGGGTGGAAGCCATTAGTTGTGCAAATTACATAGTAAATCACACTCCCACAAAGGCTCTAAAAAATATAACACCAGAAGAAGCATGGAATAAAATTAAGCCATATGTTATCCACTTCCATGTATTTGGTAGTGTAGCATGGGCTCACATTCTTGATGAGAAAAGGAAAGATCTACAGCCTAAAAGAGATAAGTGTATTTTCCTTGGATATTATCAATATGTCAAAGGTTACAGACTTCTTCAACCTCATTCCAATGAAATTATTATTAGAAGAGACGTTAAATTTGATGAAAATATCCCGGTCTGTGATCCTAATTCAACATTTGTGCCATCTTCAACGTTTGTGCCATCTTTGTCCCGTGAGCCATCTTTGGAGTTTGTGCCATGTTTTGTTCCTATTCTGGATTCTTATTTATATGATGACAGTGAGGATGAAAATCCACCTTCGCCTGCTCACCTTCCTCCAGATGAGTCCATTGAACATGAACCTGCACCAACACCATTGCTTCCCAGGTGGGTCTGTTCAACTCGAGAAACAACTGGTGATATTACTGATGATCCTTTAGATCAACATTGGATATGTTCACAGTTCCAGTGAACCTCTTCTTTTAGCTCAAGTTTTAGAGACTCATGATCTAGAAACATTTATAGAAGCTTCAGGTCATCCAAATTGGGACACAACAATGAATGACGAGTATCTCTCTTTAATGGAGAATGATATTTGGGATCTTGTACCTCTTATGAAAGGAATAAAACTTGTCAGATGTAAATGGGTGTACATAACTAAGTATGAATCAGATGGAAGTGTTAAAAGACACAAAGCCCGATTATTATCCAAAGGGTTCTCTCAAGTTGAAGGCATTGACTATAATGAAACCTTTTCTCCCGTAGCCAAAATAAATTCCACCCACCTTGTTTTAGCTCTTGCTGCCTCACATAAATGGGAGGTCCATCAAATGGATGTTAAAGATAAATCCACCTTCTTGCATGCGGATTTTAAAGAAGAAATATACATGGAACAACCTTCTAGCTATGTCCAGAATGACTATAGCCTTGTTTGTTTCCTTAACAAATCTCTTTATGGTCTTAAGCAAGCTCCTCGAACTTGGTATTCCAAAATGGACATCTTTCTTCTTGACATCGACTTTTCTATATGTCATTATGACCCTAATGTCTGTACTAAGAAAGTAGTAAGCCATCTCATAATACTTTTTCTTTATGTTGATGACCTTATCCTCACTAGTAGTGACCCTAAAATTTTAACCCATGTGAAATCCAACCTTAAAAATAAATTTGAAATGACATACTTATGCTATTTGAATTATTTCCTTGGCCTCCAAGTATTGCAAACCAAGGAAGGAATCTTTCTTTCCCAGTCTAATTATATTGATTGTGAACTTCTTTTCCTCTTTCACATGGATGATTCTAAACTATACCCTTCTCCCTTCCAATCTGTAGTCAAACTCATTTCCACTTGTACTTGTCCCGAATTTGATGCCACTTGGTAACGTTAATTAGTTTGTAGCCTCTTATATTTGAATTGTACCTTTCTTGATATTTACTTTGTCATTGGTCTTGTTACCCAGTATATGAAAACACCCCATGCAAGCCAATGGAAAGTAGCTAAAAGGATACTTTGGTATGTCTAGTGTTAAATTCAGTTTGGGATACATTACATTTCATGGGGGACTCCTTTGTTGGTTGGTTTCACTAATTCAGATTGGGTCAGTGACCCTGATGATTAAAATTCTACTACAGGTTATGTTTTCAGCCTTGGTTTTGGACTTGTCACTTGAGCTTGTAAGGAACACTAGGCTATTTCTTTTTCTTCAGTAGAAGAAGAGTACCGAGCAATGGGTAATGCAAGTCAAGAAGCCTTTTGGATTTAACAGGTCCTTTAAGAGTTTGGATTCTGGCAAGGGCATTTGACCACCCTTTTGTGCGAAAATCAGAGTGTCATCAAGCTCGCCAAAGATACAGTTCAACATCAACGTAGAAAACACATCGATCTACACATGCACTTCATCAGAAAGCTTATTCATGATCAAGTTATTGAAGTGCTCTTTTTTCCTACAAAATATCAAGTTGCAGACATTTTCACAAAGTCTCTTACCGAAGTGAAGTTCTCCAAACTTCGGTCTATGTTAGGAGTTTAGGAAGTTGTCACTAAGGGGGGACAGACTCTAATCCCTCCTTCCTTCTCCTATTGTGTTACCTTTTTAAATCCTTCAATCCTATCCCAAGTTGTTCTTAAGGGGGAATGTTAGGATATTCAGACACCTAGGAGTTAGTTAAGATAAACTTGGTCTAATGTGTTGTGTCATTAGGCTAAAGTGAGTTTAATAGTATGTTTCTTTAGTATGCATTAGTATGTATTTGTAATATGATGGTCATGATATGTTCCCGACATAGAGTGATTTGAAGGCTCATATTATCCTTGATCTTAATGGATACATTGATCTGTGGCTTCACACCCGATTGGTCCATGATTTCTATTTAAAGAGCATGGAGGGTCATTTGTTGATGATCGATTGTGAGAAACTCTCTATAATATTTTTTTCATTAATAAATTTCCTCAAGTGGCCATATAGGTTGGGGTTGTAGATATTTAACCATAGGAGTTTTACCACATAAAAACATTGTGTTGATCTTTGATATGGTTGCGTGAGTGGTTGTCGAAGGTGTTTGTCCTCTATTGGAATACATGTGTTTTAAAACATACAAGTGGCACCCTTTTCTAAAGCATCTCTTTAGTTGTAAGGATGAAATATCCCCTATAAAAATGGGTCTATGAATTCCTTTCACTGTCTTCTAGTTTTCTTCTTCACCAAGATATGTGAAAGTCTTATTATGACCATCTAGGGAAACATGATGCACATCCAACTAGTCCATTCCAATAAGAACATCATATGAACCAAGTGGAATTATGTTTAGGTCAACAACAATGCTAACACCATCCATATATAATGGACATCCTTTGACAATCTCATTAATTTTCCTTTTAGTCCTAGTAGTAAATTGAACCAACCATGATTTTTCATGATTACTTCTCTCGAAATGAAATCTTTCTACCAAATTGGGGGTAATTTAACTATTAATTTCTTCTAAATTAATTAAAATTGCAATAGGTTGATTGGAAATGTTACCTTCAACCTCAATCATATTTGATTGATGATTTTCCTATCGATTTTCCATGGTGGAATATATTCTTGGGATGTTTATACCCACATATTCCACTATATTGTCTCCTAGATATTGTCCACATTCTTGATTATTGATTCCTTTTGATGACAATCTCTATACAAATGGCATCCTTACATCCCAAACATTTGATTGGCTACCTTACCCATTTCCCCAAGGATTTTTCCATTTTAGATATACTATGAGCTCACTGGATCTATTGATATGCATTAGGATTTTTTTTGAAGATTAAAGGAGGTTTAAATCCCTTCTTCCCATGATCTTTCTTTTCCTTTTTCTTATCTCTCCAAGATGTTTGAAAATTTTCTTTTCATTTTCTTTGGTAATACACATATTTGTCCTTCCCAATTGTTTATTTAAGAGTCTTAGGTTCATCAAATTGAATTTTATCTTTGTAGAATGAAAAATACCCACTTAAGAACCTTTGTATTTTTACCTGCTCGTCTTTAATATAGCCAACATACCTCAACAACTCCAAACAATTCTTCTCATATTCTTCCAAGGTCATGTTTCCCAACTTGAGTTCAAAAAATTCTCACCTATTCTCATCATAGTAGAGCTTAGAAAGATACTATTGTTGGAAATACTTATTGAAATGCTTCAAATAAATCCTCCTCTCATCGATGTGATTAACTTGCTTTAGCTGGTCCCACCAAATATAACCTTTTCCTTGTAGTTTTTATATGGCAATTTTGGCTTCTAAATTGGATGAATAATTATGCAGTTGAAAATACTTTCTTATTACCAACAACCAAACTTCAACATCCTCTCCCATCTTGTTTTCACCATTAAATGTTGGTGACTTTATATTCCTAAGTTTTCCTTGGAAATGGTTATCTCATACATTATCCTTTGATGTATAAATGGGGACACTTATGAGTTGCTCTATGATTATTTAGATGCGTATGGCTTCCTCACTAAATGTGATAGTGAGTAATGATGCTTTTGTTTTCTGGTAGCACTTCTTGAGTGCCTATATCTTCCATGGTTTTCTCTTCTTGAATGAACTTTTCCTCCTTCCTCATACCTTGAACTTGATACATTCTTCATTTGCTTTTGCAAATGATTTAAGCTTTGGAGTATCTGAGTGTTTAGCTAAATTTGCTTCTCTTGAGCTTTCAACATCCTCTCATTATCAACTCTACAGTTCTGCACCTCCATATTCAATATCCTTATATTTTCTACCATCTTTATTAATTCCATTCTCTTTCTAAGTCCATTAGACTTTGTCTCTTCTACACTGATATTCAGGCACCTAAATTATTTTCCATGGATGTAAGGTCCTTCTCCATATTCTATGCGTCCTCTTATAATATTATTTACTTTTCCTTGCTATAACTCTGACTCTGCAAGAAGTGTGAACATCGATAAAAATATTAGATACATCTCAATTGTAGGTCAGTAGAAATTCATTTCAAATGTTGGTAATTATGCACTTGATCAGTTTTATCAAATCAAGGCTACTTCCATCTTTCATCTCAATTTATTAAGGATTATAAAAAACTTCTCCAAAATATGAGCCATCAAAACTATTCCTCTTTGAATAAGCTTTCCAATGACTATACCTATACCCAATTTGGACTTCCCAGTTGGAAGTTATGGCACTCTAAACTTATTGTTTTTTTTTTTCTTATACTCAATGGACATGTGGCCATCATGAAGTTTACAAGTATGGATTCTCTAATTTGACCCTAGCCAAATTATTTTTCTTTTATGAGGAAATTTGACCCCATTGCCTACCAATTTGACATTACTGTGGCCAATTTAAATCCTATCCTCCTCTACAATTAGGTATTTTGACCAATTTCACAATATTGCCTCAATTTTTACATAGAGATGAACTCTGTATTTTTATAAATTTCCTCAACAACCAATTCAGTTCAACCCTGTTATCTACCATATGACACCATTCGATCATTTTAAAGCCATGAATTCTCAATTACAACTTTATACAATCATTTCTCCTCATGGATATTGTATTAAACAATTAGCCTACAAACCACATTTTTTCTCAATTTTCCATGGGGATGAACTCTACAATCCATAATTTACACCAATTTACACAAATTATACTTCTTTAAATTTTCCACGTACTCTATTGGTATTCCAATTTGAGAATTATAGCCAATTGTAGGGTTTCACACATTTTCCCAAATTCTTCTCATGGAGAGATTTTTCAAACACTTCATATACAACTGTAATTTCTTCCTGTACAAACTCATTTATGGCCTATACATCCCTATTGTTGTAACAAATATCTCTAATTATGTATTGTAATGTACCCAATACCCTCTACGCACTTTTGAGGATATGAGTTACTTCTTGAAACCACCAATTTTACTCCAGATTTGTTACTCTGATACAATATCTTTGAATTCTTATCTTGATACATTTTCTTACTTCCCCACTGTTAATTAATCAACATATGCAAAGACTATAATGCAAGCTTATACAATATGATGAAACCATTTAGTCACCATGGCACCACAAATTTAAAATGCAAACTTAAAATCACAAATAGAATTGAAAAATGAGAAATTAATATAATGATGACATAAACAACATTAATTCAACAAAATCAAAAGTAAGCCATGAACACTTATATTTCTGGGAATTATCCACCAAGTGGCTAAAAAAGAAGGATCTTGCACCCGACCATAGGCTCCTCGCTACACCAATTCAATTTTCTCTGCAACAAAGGCCATCCCTGAGTTGAGGCTATGGATCCACAAGGGTGGATTTTCCTATGGTTGGCTCTAACTCTTTTCACAAAGCCTAATTCCTAGGTTCACAGTCCATTTTCCACCGACAATAATCCCAATCCATAGTGTTCTTTCCCCATCAACTTACACAAAACAAGGAATGCGATTCCCTTCTTTTCTCAACATTTTCTCAGGCTACCCATTTCCTTTTAGGTCTCTAGCACAGGATGGCCAGGAAATCTCATTGTTTGGATTTCGAGCATTCTTAGCTATAGATCGATTTCTCAATGATAGAAATCACTATTGCATACAATCTTCATTTCCTTCATAATTCTTATCCATAATTCAACATAATTTCTGTAATAGTTCTATGGTCACTTACGATCAGAGAGAACTCTCCAAAATTTCCCTAATAGAAAGGCAATTTGATCTCTCCCAAATTTCCCAACCAAATGGAAACTCAAACCCTCCCAACAATTAATAATTCAAACTCCACCATTGAATGGTAAATCAAACAAAATTATTATTCAAATAAGAATGGTAGTTATAACATAATGGTCACTCAAAGCACTTGGTACTCTGAACTCCCTGATAATTCAAACTTTCCCCAGATCATTTGAACTCTCCCATAATTCAAACTACCCCACATGGATATTATACCAAGATTTGCCTCACCATATGCAAACTTGCTTAGAAGGACTTTTCCATTTCCCTATGCAGACTTGAAGTCCCCTTTTGCAATTCCCATAGCTAAAAATTGTATTTTTCCACATATACACACCCTAACATCTATACAACATGCGTATACGTAGGTTGCACCATTACAACCCGCATACATCGAGTTTTGTGCCCAAAATTAAAAAAATGGTGTCGGGTTTCCATGTCATGTCACAAGATCCATGATCCTTGACCTTCCATATACTGGAAACGTTCTGACTCGACCCTTCAGTTCCATTTGAAGGCTATAAATGGGTCTTATCCAAGCTGTGAAGAAGAGGAGAAGAATTCAACTTTGAGAGCAAAGTTACTCTAGAGAAATTATTCACTTCATATTGAGTTTGCATCCCTTTGTCCTTTTAAGTCTGAACACATTGTTCAGCCCCCAAGCTCTTCCCTGTTTGATGGAGAACCTCATTGTCTCTATTATATGAGCTTTCCTTTGGTGGAGGCCCAGCTGGAAGGGACTTAGTTTCTCGGTTCCGAACGTGCCAACATGGAAGTTTGTCATTCATACACTTATGTTGATTACATTTTAATAGAAATACTCTTTTCTCGTCCAATTAATGTCTTGCAAATATTTGAATTTTTATTCAATGGGCGTATTTGTTATGAATATTGATGGATTCTTCTATTGTATGTGCTAACTTTATATATTATCACCATATGCTTGCGTATCTTGGTTGTCGAGGACAAGTTGCAGGGGTATTGATTTGAGTCAAGTGCTCAATGATGGACTTTATCGAACGTCTGGACGAGGTAGGATCTTTATCTTGTCTTCTTAGCATATTTGTTTATATAACATACTTGAGATTAGAGTTGATTTCTGCAGTCATTTCTGTAGGTTGTGGTTTACCCCATGCCATAAAGTGATTTTCCTCGTAAGAATGGCCCAAAAAAACATAGGGTAAAATTGCATGGCATGAAGGGACCACACATCTCTATGAAAAGCCCATGTACCCTTTTCATACAATTAATCTCTAGCTTATAATAACATAATACATGGATTAATGAAATTTATGATAATAGTAAAACTATAAATTTTTCTAATGTTACATAATTGATCATCTCTTTTTGGAAAAAAAAAACACTTGCAAAAACATTACACTGTTTTACTTTGATTAGTTAACACATGGTTTGGCTAATTAAGTTACATGCAATTGAATGCAAATTAAAGAATATAGTCCTATGTTATAAGCAACGAATAATAAGAAAAAGTTCCATTCTTAGGTTCCATAAAGTTTGCCTTTTCCATTGGCCATATCTCTTTTGGACCGCAAGGTCGTAAAGAAGCTTAAATATATTTTATGGGACCATGTTCTAGAGAACTCTTCTCTTGTTTTAAGAAAGTGTATCATTCCATGATTCACTTTCTAGAAGTTTGTCTAAGAAGTTGACATAACGAATAAGATGTCTAATAAATGTTAGTGTTCATGTAAGGTATAACGAATAAGATGCTGTAAAGTTAGAAGATAAGAGAGACAATTGATGGTCACGTGTTTTAAAATCACACAAATTCCAAAATAATTTCTTCCTCTTAGTATTTCCTCATCATATCTTTCAAATGAGATGATGTCTTTAAATTGTTCATGGATTGAAGTTTTGAGTCTACAGATATGGAATTTCCTAGTCTCCTTGTTGCAACACTTTTCATTGAGTGATTAGATCTAATTCTTCCTTTAATTGTTGTATAAAATTTCATCTCATCTTATCATTATATTCATATTATCATTATATTGATTTGTTATTTACTTTTTTATATCTATTATTTTAGACTTATATTGATTTTGAATTTTATCAAATATCAAAAAGATAAATTTTTTTTAAGTTTAAACATTTTTTTTATGGTATGAAAATTGAAGGAAAAGTTTGTATTTATAAAGATTTATATTTTTTCAGTGTTTGATAATTAGATTTAGATCGGTGCTCTTATTTTATTTTTTGGGGACAATTTAGTAGGGAAACTTAATAGTTGCTTTTCTAAATTGGTAGATGTCATCTCTAGCAAACCCATTAATGTAAATTAATGCACCTAACATAAGGAGATTTGAATTGAGCATTTATTAGTAAATAACTAGCTAAAAACTCATCAATATGTGAACAACATCCGGTTAAACTAACTGTTTTGGACTTTTAAACTAACTCTTTTGGACTTTAAACCAATGTTATAAATATTTCATTAACATTTTAAATAATACATTTAATATTATTATTGTAAAATCATATATTTTTTAACATATGAAGACCAACCTGCCATTAACATTAAACTCAATTACTCATAACACATCTCCTCTATATTGAATTGTAAGATGTGCATTGTCTCAACATAATAATTTAACTTGTCAAATCTCACTAGCGCGATTGGATTTTGAGGGTTTCGCTTTGTAAGGCGGCCACGGTTCAAAACTCATGGTAGTCGAGAGGAGACACCAAAAAAAATACAACCATGTTAAGGGTTGGTGTGGCCTAGGCTAGTTGCGATCCCCGAGATAATTTTGATAGCTTAGATGCTCTTGAATCGCGATTTCTTAAACCACAGGCTAATCCCACACATAATGAACACACTAACAAACGACAAAAAAATAACTTTTTAAATATACCAATTAAGAGTTAGGATTTGGAATTTCCTTCCTTTATCTTTAACTTTTGAATTGATTTTCCTTTTAACTCTTAAATGTGGAATTTTTCATTATAAATATGTTATTTATTTTCATGGATTTATAATTTATTTCTTAAATTGTTATTTATTTTTATTAATTTATAATTTATTTCTTAGATTGTTAATTTATTTCTATAGATATATAATTTATTTCTTAAGTTGATAGATTGTGTTTCTTCCACATTTTTATATTTTTAATGTGCATATCTTTCACAACTGTGTTAATTTTTAATATCTTCCCTAATTTTATGTTCATTTCTAAATTTGAGACATTTTTTTGATAGCTTTTATCATAATCACTTGCATATTTTTAATGTGAATATCTTTCATAACTTTGTGTTAATTTCTAATATCTTTTCTAACTTTATATTAATTTCTAAATTTCTAAATTTGAGACATTTTTATGATAGCTTTTATCATAACCACTTACATTAGTTAATGTGGGTCTACTTACATTCCTTAGGATTTAGGATTGAAACCAATTACTTGATATTAACCATTAATCCATAAGCCCTTTTGTTAATAAAGACTATTTGTTATATTGGAACAATGAAAATGCATGATTTTTTTCACATTGATAATTATAATTATGGAATATTTGTTATGGAACAATGTGATATTTTTTTTACATTGATAATTATTAAATGTGTTATAAGTATAAATATAAATGTATAAAAATATTTATTTATATGATGATATTTTTATATCAAATAATTGTTAAATTTATATAATTTAAGATATTTTTATAAATGTTATTTGATATATATATCTCAAATGTATATTAAATTGTTTAAATTTTGAAATAAAAACATTATAACTATAAAAGCAATATTAAGGGAAAAAAAATAATAACTTTAAAAATAAATGGGTTGGAGAACTTTCACACCCAAAAATAGAAAGCATCTTAATAAACATAATACTGAAATAAGTAATAAGATTTGATGGATATAAAAATATTATAACTATAAAAGTAATATTAAAAAAAATAGGTTGGGAACTTGCACACCCAAACATAAAAAGCATCTCAATGAAAATAATATTAAAATAAGTAATAAGATTTGATTGATGTTAAAATGATTGATTACAAGTTAATGAAAGAACCTTTACTATAACTCTCAAGTAACTTAGTGATGAATAATTAATGGTGGAAAGTAATACTTTACTGAACTTTGAAGAAAATAACACATGTAAAACATATTTGAGGCCTTTTTAAGATACATGAGCTTGTACAAAATAGCAAATGACTACATTATTAGAAAACTAGGAACACACACACACACACACATAGATTAATGATTTACATGCATAAGAAATATTATGTGTATGTTCGCAACATACTCATACTCTTCCCCTTTGGATGCTTTGTCCCCAAATTTTGAAGACTATATGGTAGCTTAACCATGTTCCTTTTTCTTCTTACATGTCTTCAACTCTTACATGAATATGATCATATGCATGGAATCAAATGGATAAAATATTTGAAAATGAGATTCCTCGATGAGCTACATAAATTCACACATTCTACTTCGATGAAAATGTGCAATAGGAGAGGGGGGGATTATTCTTGGTCTAGAGGGACATCTAGAAATGACTTATGCATGGGGATTAGGGACTTCCACGAGTAAAAAAGTTGAGACATATGCCCTCCTTCAGGGTCTAATCTCAGTAAATGCAAACATAGTAAGGACTCTGATTGTTATTGGCGACTCAAGTATAATCATTATCATAATGACCTCTAAGAAGACTCATTTTGATAGTAAGCAAGCATATCCAATAGAAAGGATTCAAAAGATGATTCCCAGATTCTAGAAGGTCTCCTTCTTCTAGGTTCTAAGGGAATAGAATTGACAAGATGACACTTTTGCAAATGAAGCAACCAGGTCAAATGTTGGAGTTCTTTAAAAAATGGGGGAATATTTACTCAATCCATCCCCTAAACTCATTTTATTTTATTAACCATGGATACACATCATTACTTCCATAATAAACACATGCCTTGGTACCTCCACCATCATGCAATATCAAGAGAGATAATGAGATGCAAAGAGACTTGATCACTAGCCCCACACATGCTAGACTTAATTTTTGGATGAATTTTTGAATCCTTTGGTGTATCTTATTAGGACTCAGGTGGGATAAAGGCACATTTCATGGTTGGTTTGAGTGGAATTGTATGATGGTGGACTACTCTAAGACTATTTTCCTTCCCAATAAGGTATTATCTATGTTTCTGGTATGTGTTTTGGAGTTTCTATCTGTTGCAAAAGGTTCTGGTGGTCTTATGGTTCTTTGTCATTTCCCTATTCTAGAATTCTATGGTTTATATGGTATTTGGAGTTCTAGAGTTTTTGGAATTCTAGTGTTTATATGGTGTTTGGTGTTATGGAGATCTAGGTGTTGGTGACCTCGAGTTGGTGTTGTCACTTGATTTTTGGGTTTTGGAATTATGTCCCTTGTCTACCATACTTTTCCCCTTTTGGATCATTTCTTGGTGGCAGTGATTACCTAAAAGGAAGACTCAGGTCACA
This sequence comes from Picea engelmannii, assembly GCA_009831015.1. Taxonomy (NCBI): domain Eukaryota; kingdom Viridiplantae; phylum Streptophyta; class Pinopsida; order Pinales; family Pinaceae; genus Picea; species Picea engelmannii. The sequence continues at coordinate 154,287 of ML788084.1, forward strand.
TTTTGGGACTCACAACTTTTCTTTCTTTTGATTGGGTATAAGTCCTTGAATATGTATTACAAAGAGGCACACAAATTTTGTAAGGTCCTCCAAAGATGAGGAATCTATTAGTAGCAACCAAACATCAATATTTTCAGTAACCACTAAAATCCATGAAAATGAACATCAAAGCATCTCTCAAAATGCTATGGTAATGAATACCTTGGCCCAACATAATAAACAAATCCAAGTGTTGGAAGAAAAATTCTCCATGTTGAGAAATATGGTTTGGAATCTTAACAAAGGTTCAAAAGAAGTGGCATTTAATTACAATATGCTAGTTAATACAACCCATGAATACCTCAAGGAAGAATATATAATGCATCAAATGACAGAGGAAATGGATTTGGGAAACCATGATTCCCACCATACCAATTGTTGGGACATTGAGCATTGATGGTTCATCACACATATTTTGGGTTCATTCGATCGAGTAGTCAATGTTCTTGTTGGTCGGACAATCAAACAATAGTCAAAGATATTTGGGTGGTGGATCGACCAACTCTATAATCAACTACAAGTTGGATGGATAGTCGGTCAGGTCGAGTCCCATCGATATGAATTGACAAAGTGAATTTTGTGGAATCAACTCTGACCATAGACGGTTGTATGTGGACAAGATCTTTTGGATTCTATGGGAGTCAGTTAGATCTTGATTCTATAAAATAAGACTCCTTGAGTCATTATCATATGCTGAATGTGAAGTATTTTTGAGATTGTAGCATACATATCAATATGTGAAATATGCACTATGATGTTCTGATCATAATACTTTGTGATTAAGTGTTGTAACAGTTTCTTTAGACTCCACCTTCGTTCTTTGAAATTGTTTGTCCCTCTTCGGTTGTATGCAGTACAATGTTATTTGTTTCATATCATGTTCCATTTCATTTTACAACATGGCACCAGAGCCGATGGTTTGAAAACCTCGACATGTTATCTACAAACCTTGCTGAGTCAGATCTGTTGTGTGATTGGCTCTAGGCCGATGGTTTGTTGATTGGAACTTATTGAAACCAAAACAAATATGTCTAGATATCGAATATGGATTCGAAGATCGATCCTATTATTATGAACAAATCAAATTATGCAGTATGTGCTCCAGATATGGAAAATATGTTTAAAAGTAAAGGACCGTGGAAGTATACCAAGGTCGTGATCCTAGATCCAACAGATTCTAACGTTTTCATCTCAATGGACTTGAATTCCCACATTTGGTCTGGAGGAAGTTGAAGACCTTGTTCGACCAAGTCGACGAAATCCATGTCATGTAGTTGGAGAAAGAGTTGATCTCTCTTGATCCTCATTCATTTGAAAGAATGTAAGACTATTTAGCATGTGTTAAAGAAATCTAGTTGAAGTTGAACAAACGTGGAGAAAACTACAAGAATAAGGATGGACAAATCATTGAGCTAGTTTTGATAAATTTGAGAACACCATTTGATGTGTTCGTATTGACCTTCCGCATCAACTACACACACACAAGCAATATGGTAAGGAATACTCCTTTGAATTTTTTTGTGAACTTTTGATTACTGATCAACATAGATTGCTTGAAGAAGGAAAGCTTGGTGGTAAGCAACAGACCCACTTTATCAAGGGTAAGGGAAAGATGGATTCCAGGAATAGAGTGCAGATTGATGCTTCTACACAGAAACCTACATACACTGATAAGGGACCCTATTGATAACCACAATGAAATCAAAAGAATAAAACATGTTGGTATTGTGGAAATAATGTACATGTTAAGAAGAAATTATTCAAGAAGTGAGATGATTTAGAGGAGAAGGTTAAGATGATTGAAGGAGACATGTCGATTGTTCACTGACCTGCTGATAATTTTACCTTCCAATTCAGAACTTCTAAGGACTTGATGTCTCATGTTGTGCAGAATGAATAGGTTGTCAACTCTAGGTGCACTCATCATATGGAAAATTATGCCACTTTATTCACGAGACTAAATAAATATGAAGACAATAGAATCTATGTTGCTAATGATTTTGCTTTGAATGTTGTTGGTCAAGGTGATGTAGCTTATCGACATGGTAAAATTGGTGATGTCTATCATGTACCAAATCTCAGTGCCAATATGTTGTTTGTTTCTCATTTGACTCAGACTGGTAAGATTGTGGAATTCTAGTCAGATCGATTCTATGTTCGAGATTTGAAGAAAGGGAATTCAATTGTCGTTGATGGGCTTCTGGACCTGAAAGACAACTTATACAAGTTATGTGACTCGACTTGACTTGAATCTGAATCGAGTGCACTTATTTCTCATAATGATGAGAGAATTAGAATTTGGCATGAATGGCTCAGACATCTAAATTTCCGAAGTCTGCAGGCATTGAAAACTCAGAACATGGTTGCTGGTTTACTGAAGGTGTATGTAAGGTTTGCGTACTTGGGAAGCATCATCAAGCACCTTTTGACTCTAGACAAGCACGGTGAGAACATAACCTAATGGAACCGGTTCATAGTGATGTATGTTCTATCAACTTACCTTCATTGGTAGGTGCAAGGTACATTTTGACTTTCATTGATGATTTCTCTTACTTTACATGGGTCTTTTTCCTGAAGAATAAAAATATTTTCTTTGAGAAGTTCAAAGAATTCTGGGCCTTTGCTGAAAAATAATGTGGTCGACCCATTAAGTGCTTGATATTAGAAAATGGTGGTGAGTATGTCAATCGACCCTTTGAATAATACCTACTTCGATCTGGTATTGACTGGAAGAGGTCAGTTCCCCACACACCTCAGCAGAATGGAGTTGCAAAACGCAAGAATCATACATTAGTCGAAATGGATAGATGTCTTATGTAGGCTAAATACTTGCCTCCTTGCTTCTGGGATGAAGCAATGTATTGTGCCAATTATCTGCTCAATCACATATCGACTCGAGTTGTTCCTTCCATGACTCCTATCGAACAATGGTATGGAAAGAAACCTTATGTTGGGAACCTCCGTGTCTTTGGATGTGTTTCTTAGCTTACATTCCTGATGATTTTCAAAAGAAATTGGATGCAAATATTCATGCTTGCATCATGATGGGATACTCTGAAGAGTCAGAATCCTATCGACTGTTTGATCTTATCCAATGATAGATTATTATTCGACGTCATGTTCGGTTTGATGAGAAGTATTCCATAGTCAAGTTGTTGAATTCCTCCTATGAATTGTTGCAAGATGCTCCCTTTGATGTTGTATCAGAAAATGGTTCTCTTACTCCTCTCTTTAGTCCTTTGACTAGTCCGTCGAACCTTGTGCCTGTTTCGACTCGGCTGTCGATCTCCGAGTCAACTAGTCCAACATATTCTATTTCGATTGGTCCACCGACTGCGGAACCTCCTACTTCTGATCAACCTATTGAAATGAACCAAAATTAACATGTGTCTGCCCCAGTGGGATACCAAGACAATTGAATCTGATGGAGCTAATGCTAGAGATGCATCCTGCGGATAACAAACCCAAATTCAAAAGAAACATGCCATCGATTCTGAAGGATGACCCGAATGGGAACAAGCCATGAAGACTAAGATTGATTCCTTGTGGAAGAATAAAACCCGGGACATGGTTCCCCGACCTCATGGAAAGAACATTGTAAAGTATCGATGGGTCTACATGACCAAATACACCTCTGATGATGTTGCTGAGCAACATAAAGAATGCCTCATCACGAAGGGATTTTCTCAACAAGAAGGCATCCACTATACTGAAATATTTTCCCCTGTTGCAAATATGAACTCAGTTCGATTGATTATTTCCCTTACTGCTCATTTTGGATGGCAGATTCATCAGATGGATGTAAAGAGTGCCTTTCTTCATGGCGACCTATCTGAAGAAATTTACATGGAACAACCACCCGGATTTGTGATGGATTCCTATTTGGTATGTCAATTCAAGAAGTCTCTTTATGGTTTGAAGTAGGCTCTTCGGGCTTGGTATGCTAGTATTGCCAATTTATTTCTTAGGATAGGCTTCAAACTATGTGAATCTGATCACAGTCTGTATATTCTCCACTCTAATGGAGATACCTTAATTGTTGTTGTATATTTTGATGACTTAATTATTACTAGCAATATTAATGCTCTCATCTTTAGATTGAAGAAACAACTTGTTGACTCCTTTGACATGATAGATCTTGACACTCTGCATTATTTTTTGGGTCTTCAAGTATTAGCACTATGTGATGGTTTTTCCATTTCTGAGTCTAAATATATAATGGATATGTTGACATTTTTTAACATGGATGATTGCAAGCCTTGTGACACTCCTTTTCAGTCTAGAGTGAAGATTACTAAAACATGTCAAACACTCGTTGTCAATGCTACACTCTATCAACAATTGGTCGTCAGTCTTATTTATCTTACTCATAGTTGACCTAATATCTCCTTTGTTGTTAGTGTGGTTTCTTGGTTCATGCAAGATCCCATAGAAATCCACTAGAAAGCAGTCAAACACATTGTTCGATATATGAAGGGTACTACTCACTTTGGTATCAAACATTGTTGTAGTTGAGATTTGCTAGTCAGATTCACCGACTTCGAATGGGATGGCCACCGAGATGACCAAAATTCCACTTCTGGGTATGTGTTTCGCTGTAGCATTGGACCTTTGGTGTGGCTATGAAAGAAACATAAGATAGTCTCTCTATTGATTACATAAGAAGAATATCGTGGCGATGTTCAAGCATGCACTGAATCCATTTGGATTCGTCAACTTTTGGGTGAGCTTGGATTTCCTGTTGAGACATCGACTATAATATATTGTGATAATCAAAGTGCCATACAAGTTGTTGACAATCCTATTGCTCATAGTAAGATAAATCATGTTGAGCTTCATGCTCATTATTTGCGACAATTGGTTCATGATAACGTTGTTTCTCTTGAATATTGTCGTATTGAAGATCACGTTGTTGATATCTTCACCAAACCTTGAGCTCAATCCTTATTGATCAAGCTCCACACTTTTCTTGGGCTTCACCAGTGATGTAATTTCAACTCCTCAACCTTCAGAGATGTGTGTTGATAGGGGGGTGTTGGAACATCAAACATTGGTGGTTCATCACACATCTTCTGGGTTTAGTCAATCGAGTAGTCGACGTGCCTGCCAATCGGACAGTTGGCTAGCAGTCGAAGATAGTCAGGCAGTGGATTGACCATCCCTGCAATCGTCTGTGAGTTGGATGGATATTCGGTCAGGTCGAGTCCCATAGAGTTTACTTGAAAGAGCGGATTTTGTGGAATCAAATTTAACCACCGGTGATTGTATGTGGACAAGATCTTTCAAATTATGTGGGAGTCGGTTAGATCTTGAGTCTATAAAAGAATACCCCTTGGGTCATTATCATATGCCGAATGTGCAATATTTTTTATATTGCACCATAGATCACGTAGATCAATATTTGCAATACACATCGTGATGTTCTGATCACAATACTCTGTGCTTAAGTGTTGTAACAATGTCTTTAGATGCCACCTTTGTTCAAAATTGTTTGTCCCTCTTCAATTGTCTGCAATATTGTGTTCTTCGTTTCATATTGTGTTCCATTTCACTTCTCAACATCAATATTGGACAAGATGAAGCCATCATTAAACATGTTTTTTGTTAGTTTCTATGTTTTGTAAATCAATACTTATAGTAGTTGTATTTTTTAGAATATATAATAGCAATAATTTTTTGAAGGTTATTGCTAAGAATGAACTTGATTTTTTTTTTGGCATACTTTATCTACCTATGTTTTTGTACTGATCATGATAACTTTCTTTATGTATTGTTTGTTGTTCAACATTGTTGCAGCCCTTTATAATATAATTTTACTATGATAACATAGTAAAATATGATAACATATACTCTAATATATGTTAAACTAAGACAATCAACATAACTCTAATATTGGTTAAACTAATATATAACATAACTCTAACGTGTAATATGATAACATAACTCTAATATTGGTTAAACTAAGACAATCATAATTGTTTTATAATTAAAATTTCGATGTGCATGAATAAAAAACGTTGATTGTAGCATTGGAGATAACATTTCTAACGGGGAAACCACTTTCTTATGAAAATATTCAATGATTGAACTTGTTTTTTTCCCAAAACATTCTACTAATTAATAAATCCATTATAAAGTGGAAGATGTTCATAAAGAGAAATCGAGAGATCCTCTCAATCTCCTATAAATCCTATAATTCACATAGATATGAATCATAATAAATACTATATTCAAAAAATAAAATATGAAAGTAGTCATCTTCACAAAATTGGAACATGTATCCATATCATTTTTCACAAGCATATTTGTGATCCAACCATAATATATTGTTTTCATACATTCATTCTCTATATATATTGGGTGAAATAGAGATTCTATCACATTATCCATAAGTATTTCTATTTTCTTTTATATTCCATGCTAGGGGTTCATATAAAAATAAAAATAATCTTGAATGGAAGATATTATGGTTTTCCCAATTTTGCTAGGGTTTTGAAGTTAAAAATGTACAACGATTTTTAGATCTTGTAACTTATTAAATATTCATTCAAGAACATATCCAATAGTATATTAGAGTGTAACCAAAAACAATTTTTTATATTGTGTTGGTTGGACTTTAACCAAAGAATCCTACCAAAATCCATAAACTCTCAAATACAAAAGATTTTTACTGCTCAAAAACTCATAACATGCTTTTTCCTGATTTGAAATGCTCATAAATTATTTATTGAAAACCCAAATAATCATATGATGTATAATACAAATATAAGAAGACGGATTTTCCAAAAGGACAATATTCTTATATGAAAGGAAGTGGAACACACTTCCTACACTAACGAATGAGAAAATAATGTGCAAAAATCTAAATAAACACAATTGCAATAATGAACAACATAGAAACATACAACCATTAAACATTGATTTCTTAGGGAAAACCCCTAGAGAGAAAATTTCCACACTCCAAAGCATGCTCAATGTGTTATTCAAAAGCTAAAAAATGGTTACAATACATTACAAAGTCTCCATGCCCTCAACAAGAGTATTCAATAGGATAAAGGTTCTAGAGAAATTTTGGTGGCATAATAGTCAATTAAAAACTCTCTCTCAATTTCTCCTACCCAGGAACTCAATAAATAGGAATAATGAAAACATAAACCATTTATGGTTTCCCAATTCTACACGCAAGAAAACACTAACAATTAATTCTCCAACCATTGTTTCTCAACATTAATTGGCTAGTACAACTCAACATTCATTGCTTGCTACTGCTTAGCATTTATTACTTGTTATTTCTCAACATTTATTACCTGCTACTGCTCAACATTCATTGTCTGTTATTGCTTAGCATTTTTTACCTACTATTTATCAATATTTATTACATGCTACTACTCAACATTCATTACCTACTACTACTTAGCATTTGTTACATATGATGACTCAATATTCATTACCTATTATCAAATTTCAAGGTGTGTGACACACCTATTCCAACATTCTCCCATTTTCATATACCTTACAAGAGTCTAAGGGATAATGCATCAAACTATGAGATAAATATCAAGGGCCATAAGGCCCATAGACTCACATCACCACTTGAATTTACCCATGATCATTAATTTTTTCAATGTATATGCAAAATTTTATAAAGTGACTTTCCATCCTCTACCATGTCCCTAATGAAATGGTATTGGATATCAATATGCTTTGTGATTCATGAAGGGTTAGGTTGTTATCTAAAAAAATGGCACCATTACTGTCACATTGAATTGTAATAGCTCTTTGAATTATCTCTACATCTAAACATAGCTTCATAAGCCAAATGGACTCCTTATAGGCATGGGCAGATTCCATATACTCCGCCTCTACATGGACAAAGAAACCACAACTTGTCTCTTTCTCATCCAATGTATTGTTCCACCAAATAGTCAAAACACATGTCTGCTAGTATATATTCTATCTACATAGCCTACCCAATAAGAATCCATATAATCCTATATATCCACTAAGTGTTGGTCCCCCAAAACATTACTATGATAAAAAATTGAATACTTGGAAGTACATCACAAATACCTGAAGACCCTATTCATTTCACCCCAATTTTCATGGTCAATATTACCCATGAATCAACTCAAGATTCCCACTACTTGGGAAATGTATGGTCTATTGTAGACCATAGTATACATCAAACTGCCAACATCACTAGCATAAGAAACACAATCTATATCCTCCATCTCTATGGGTGTTGTAAGACACTACTCAATTGAAAGTCTAGCTCCCATAAAAATTGAAGCACTCAATGGTCTACAATATGCCATGAAAAACCATTGTAGCATAGAGTATACATAATTAATCTATATCAACCAAAGCTATCTATTCACTCTATCTCTTTTGATCTCCATTCCATGAATTGAGAAAAAGACAATTTTATTTTAATTCCACACTTTTGTGAGTACAAAAATTATAACTATCAATACATCATCCTCAATTTGTTGTTAAAAAGGTCAAAAGAGGAAAAGATAAATTGTAACGTAACATACCCAACCATCTAAGCCGAGTCTCATCACTGCGGAAAATGACTAGCCTACTAAATACAAATTTTAAAAACACGCCCCCCCCCATACAGATAAAAATAACCAAAGGGGAAACATACCCATAATAACATGCATCTAACAAAAAAATATTAAAACATGAATACAATATTCAATTAACCAACAAAGACACAGAACATTCAAATATTCATTTACACAACAGAATATTCATAATAATAAAAAAAATGCTTAAAAATGCTCATCTGTTAATAAATAACCAACTGGATGCATACGAAGGATGAAACTCACAGACATATGCGTTGTTGTTCATTTTCTCTCAACAACATGCCACCCCCTAGCTGAGGCTGTGAGTCCACAAGGAGATCTGGCCCCTTGGTTGTCCACTCTCCACACTGAGAAAACCAAAACTTAGGTTCCAATCTCCAACAACAATTCCAATCCTCCAACTCTCTTCCTCATAACCTGCACAACCCAAGGAATGTACCCCCTTAAGTGATCTAAGTTCCTCAGTCTAATATACCATTCATTTATGAGGGCTTCCAGTGCACTTGGTTGGCCAAGAATATCTCAGTTGGAGACTTCATGAACTCTCATCTGCTTCAGGAGTGCTCACAATTGCCTTCACAAGGCTCTTGAGCCATTTCCTCAATAGGAAAATGCACTACATGCTTACAACCTATTTTATAGGCACACAGGTCTCATTTCCAGCATAATACATGACCAAAAAATGGATTCCCTCAAGCACATCATGGTTGGTTCTCTTCCCAACATTCAACTCCTCTCTTGCTACCCAAAATCTGCATGTAAAAACTGTCTTCTTTGGCCATACGAATTTCCTTTCCCCCAAAGTCAATTGACTGCTCACTCTGCCCAACGTTGATTGTACTTCAGCTCCATGCTCCCTAATAAATATGGGATGCGACTCCTCACATTACCCACCCTCTTACATGAAATAAATGATTGGCTTTGGGAACACTCAACAACTAAATAAAAGGTTTACACAATGATAATAATTTCAAGAATGTGGGTTGGATTAGTAACGATGAATAAAATCCCCCTTGGACCCCTCTCTCTTGTGGAATCATAGCCCCCCATCATTTTCATCCCTCTCGTATCACAACCAACGATCACTACTTTTATTAATCATTTCAATTTTCATAATATACAATTTGGCCCCCGACCATATTAATCAATATTTGCTCTTTGTCCCAATCATATCGTCTCACCAAACTAATTCACATTTATACAATTACATTACGATTTGGGGGCGGATTAAAACCAAAGATGTTACATGTAAGGAGGAAGCCTCACAAGAAGTTAAACAAAATACGTTGTACTAAATTTGATTAAAGTTGTCATCAAGAAAAGAACAAATCTCTAGGAGGATTCAAAGAGCCTAGGAAGGGGTATCCAAAGGTTAGAGAGAGTGATCTATAAATGGTAGGCCTCATTAGGGTATTTTTAAGGTTAAAAATCGGCCTCAAAACATAAAATGTACTTTCAAAATCAACTTTAAAAGAACCAATAGGATTCAAGATGATGATGTCAACCATAAGGGTAAATATTTTTGGTGGGAAATGAAGAAAACTATTCTTTTTTAATCACATTTTTTTATTTATCTACTTATAGTTTTACTCAAATTTCAAGTGTAGGCACTCATGGGATGCATAATTAAATTCCGCGTCCAATGAGTACTCACTCTCCATACTTTTGTAGACCCACAACGAGATAAATTGGTAATAATATGTTTCGTTTCAAGAAACACCTTTTTTTCATATATTTCTAGTTTATCTCATTGTGGGTCTATCAAAAGTATGCAGAGTGAGTACTCATTGGATGAAAAAATTAATTTCACATCCAACGTGTGCCTATACTTGAAATTTGAGTAAACCTATAAGGAGATAATTTGAAAATGTGATTTAGAAAAGTGGTTTTCTTTCTTTCCCTCCAAAATTTCATCTCTTATTTGATTATTTTAACTATTTTGTTATTATTTTCCTTAGGAGGCCCATTTTAGACCTCAAACTTCCCCTAATGATGGCCCAACCATCATACAAGATAGATCATCTATGGAAATGAATTTTGTTCTCTACAATACTAGATTGATTCAATCAACATAATATAATTTGTCCTTTGATTGATATTGTCCAATAGGCTTGAGATGGTTCTGTTCCAGTTCTAATAACACTACTCCATTTTTTGGCTTTGTAAGGCCAAACCAAATCCCCTTCAAAGAGTAGGATCATTGCCTTTATGTGGTTCCAACCAATTAATCCACTCTACAATCAAAGTTTTGTGCCTACACAATATACAAAATGGGAACATTCTACCCATTCACAACTAGCATTTGATTAGATGTCTACTATTCAAATAAACAATAAATTCTACCTCTTCCAATATTATTTTAGCTTCCGATTAATTAATAAACAACCAAGAAAATTATAAATCTTCCCACGTAATACTTGGGAAATTGATCCTCTACCTATTCATTCAATGAATGGATACACCTATCTCCATGATTCTCTGAGAAGTTTGAGTAAATTGTTGTAGGTAATTGTTGTATATGCATGGGATTAGGTGTGTAAGGAAACAATAAATAGACTCTATCGAACACTCAATTAGAGTTCAATTCATTTTCTATGTAAAGAAATTCAAGGAAACATGTTGGACGGAGAAAACATAATGAAATGTGGATATGAATTTAGGCAAAATGTAGAGGGTTGTAGGAAATGATTTGATGAAAATTAGAATTGCATCCATTCAATTAAAAAAACACTGAAAAAACCAATGATTAATCTAATGAGATAGTTGGCATATATAAATTCACAATGAATAAGTGAATTATCGTAGCATACATCTACTTAGGCATTTCAACAATAAGGAGATAACGTTGTAGCTTGTCAATTAAATAACTCAACTCTCAAACCAATTGACAAGTGTTGTAGCATGTGGTTTATGACATTTGAACCACCATTCTATACCAACAAATGCAGTCGATTTGAATTCCAAATGGATATCGGTTTGTTTTTCATTGATGAGATGGCCACTAAATTCATAATAGAAGATCAATCAATGCAATTTTCATTTAATAATTAGAATAGAACCACAAGCTATTAAACACACCATAGAAACACACATTTTCCCTGGAATCTTGAATGGCAAAACCAACATTCATTGGGGATTTTATTTTGCTGAAGAAATTGTTACCAAGATAAGATATGAATTCCCAATAAAGGATTTAATTCATTCTTACTCATTGGCACATGTTTACATATTTTTTTGGCTCATGGACAATCTTCACTCATACAGGACAAGCTCAACATCTCCTTACTTCGGCTTTCGAGCAAGTTTCTTCACTTCGAGCCCTCATTCTTCTACTATCGTCTCTATTATTCCCAATATCCCTTGGTTTGTGGTTATTCCCTCATTAAGAAAGGAATTCCTTTTGTAATAGATTTTCCTTGGAATGTCAATCTTCAAGATGATTCCTCTCATCTTCTTGGATTTTTGGATTTTAGACCATATAATTCAAACTTTGCCAAAATTTAATTTACAAAGTTTGGGATGAGGAAAATATCCACATCCATTTCAGATCAAACCTTTCCATTCATAGGATTTTCATCCTTGAAAGATTCAAATCACTCTTCATATTCTTCTTTTTCCATTGTCTTCTTCCCTCTCTTTCTACCATAGAAACATGGTTGTTTATTCGATTATTTTGGAGCTTCAATGAACCCCTTGGAATCAACTCTACATCAATCTTTCACATATCTCCAAGAAAGGATGATTCCACTACAATACTGAAGATAAGAGTTGAACATGGGATACCCTTGTTGTTGGTTTATCCTTCACATCCATCTTGTTGGTGGAGATGACATCTTCTACTTCTACATGTCCTTAGACACATGTTTCTCCTTCTTCCTTCCCCTAGCCTTTCACTCTCCAAATTTTTCTTTTGGTAGTGGAGTTCCTAAGATGAAGCTTCAAATGAAGCCTCCAACACGTGGCTTCCCAATGTCCACTCAATTTGTAGTATTGGAAAATTTTTATACTATTGCATGGCATGTTTTGCATCTTCTTTTGTCTAGAGTGCCAAGAAAAATCAACCTTTTGACCTTTCTTTTTCACAATAAAAACAAAACAAATATGCCTTGACATACCAATTCAGTTTCTTCTTGTTATCTGGTTTTCTTGGTTCCCCAATTGTGGGTGAAAATTTGGGTGGTGGAAATATCCCTTTGTTTCCTTAATTGAAGCTTCTACAAGAATATTGGAATGGTATGCTATGCACTCCAATTTTAGCTACCTTTTCTTCAATCAAAATGGCTTATTATTTAGTCCCTTTTTTATCTATATTGGATCATTATACTATTTATCATCTATATTGATACTTTTAGAGTGGAAAATATTGGAGGAATCAACTTGCAGGTCCATTTTAGTGGGAAGTCCTAGTTCGAGAAATTAGGGTCTGGAACCTTCTAGGGCCATTTTGAGGCATCAAACAATATTTTTTGGGGTTAATGATTTCACAGCATAGTTGGGATCCCGTGATGTTATTCTACACATTGAGACCTGCCATGTTGACCACCATGGTACGATAGGATTCCACACCAACCCCCATTGTTCACGCATATAGGGATAGCCATGTATGCAATTTCAAGAAGATTCTAGAAGGTTCAAAACCCTATCACAATTGGGGGTTGAGGAAGTGAAAAAACCTACCCCTAGATGGCTATTAGGTGATGTTAAATATCAAGCCACTAGGAGGAGGAGGGGTTCCATTTGAAATACTATTGTATTTTGTTCCATAGTTGAGCAGAACAACTGGGAGTGGGAAATTAGAGAGCATAACAGAGGGGGTTAATGTTATGTAGCATCCTAACATGCCATAGGTCTCAGGTAACTACATATAGAGTGACTTCTCCTTTGTAATTTCATTATTTCCATACCATATAAAAGAGAACAGAGAAGCCTCACCTTCTAGTTGGGTTTTCTCTCGTAAGGGTTTCCCAGAGAAAATATTTGTGTCATTTTGTGGATGGTTTTTGATTGTATTTTATTGTTCTCTATTTTCCACATTCTATCTATTTCATGCATAAGCAGAAAATCAATAATTAAATATTCTAGAATCTAAAATAATTTAACCTTCATAGTGTAGATTTCAGTTTTATTTATTAGATCTGTTGTGATGAACTATTCTAGTGGAATATCCGTGACAATTTACATATCGCTCTTAGCTGGAAAAAGGTTATATTTTTTGTTCTATCTTGAGTTGATATGTAATCACTCACTTTACCTTTCTCCACCAAAACCTAGGCCTTCATGCTTGGGCCTTTGTTCAACTACAATGGTATATACAATACCTTGGATTTTCTTACCTATCCCTTAACCATTGTAGCCCATTTGTATCACAATATTAGAACCAATGCCTCTAATGTTATTTTCAAAAACACCAAAGATATCTTGAGAAAAAAATTAAGAAAGGTCTATGGAGGATGAGCTTGCCATGCTCATCTTGGTCATGGTGCTAGATTTTGTAGCAAAGATGGAAGGTTTCCTGACTTCCTTGGTCTCTTTGACAATTACTTGGAATTTGATCTATGATTCCTCTTTCATTTCCAATTGTTACTGCAATTGAGCCATCGTATAAGTGAGTATTTCCTCTTTCCAAGCATCCATCTAAATGGCCTTCTCTCCCAATTGCAAGATATGAGCTATGTTCTTGTCCAAATATTTCATCATGGTGATGAGAGTCTTGACATTCATCCAATTCCTTTTCCAACTCTACCATCCTATGCAAAGATTTTTGATGAAACACATGGGATAGAGAAAACATAATGAAATGTGGGTATGAATTTAGGTAAAATGTAGAGGGATGCAGGAAGTGGATTGATGAACATTAACATTGCATCCAGTCAATTAAAATAAACACTAACACAACTGGTGATTAAGCCAATGACATATTTTCCATAAATGATTTCACAATGAATAAGTGAATTTCTATAACATACATCCACGTAGGAATTCAAACAACAAGGGGATAATGTTGTATCTTGTCAATTAAAAACCCAACACTCAAACAATTTGGAAAGTGTTTAGCATGTGGTTTTATGACATTTGAATCACCATTCTATGCCAACAAAGGCAATGGATTTGAATTCCAAATGGATAGTATTTTTTGCTCACGAGTGAGATGGCCATTAAATTCAAAACATAAGAGAATTGAACACAATTTTCATTTAGTAATTAGAACATAACCACGAGCTATTAAACACGCCATAGACACACAAATTTAACTTGGAATCCCAAATGGGAAAACCAACATTCATTGGGGATTTTATTTTTCTCAAGAAACTGTTACAAAGGTGAGATATGCATTCCAATAAAGGATTTAATGCATTCTTACTCATTGGAAATTTTTTGTAAATTTCTTGGCTCATGGGCATCCTTCGCTTATGGGGGACAGACTCAACATCTCCTTACTCCAACCTTCAAGTATGTTTATTCACTTCGATCTCTCATTCTTCTGCTATTAATGGATTTGTTTTTCCCAATATCCCTTGGTTTGTGGTTTTCCCCTCATCAAGCAAGGAATTCCTTTTGTAATATAGTTTCCTTGAAATGACAACCATTAAGATGACTCATTTCATCTTCTTGAATTTTGGATTTTGGACCATCTAATTCAAACTTTGCCAAAATTTAATTTACAAAGTTTGGGATGAGGAAAATATTTCGAAACCATTTCATGTAAGGGAGTTGGAAGGCCAAGATCCACCAACATATTTCATAAATAGAACCCATATACTCAAAGAGAGGGGATTTTGCTTGACATTGTAAGATGACTTCAAGTTAACACGGAAGCCACTGTTGACCAAATATTTATGTATATTTCTAGTGTTGTTGTGATATTAGTGTAGATTGTTCTTGTTGTTCATGGTGGTTTGGAAAGCTATGGGAATTAGTATTTATTTACTATTATTTATTTCATGTATCCATTATCTATTATTTCTATCTTATTATGTTTTTCTAAAAAAATGATATGGAGTTGTAGATTTCAATACTAATTGTAAGTTGACCTCAATTGGTTGTCAATGGTCCATAAAATTATGAAAACTTTAGTCATGTGAACTTGTTCCCGTTTATTTCTTGCATTCATGTCTATTGGTTCCATGTCTATTCCTTTCTTACTAGATGAGTCTTGGGACAACAACATCATGCATTTTAGATTTAAATTCATAAAACCACAATGACAACCACACCATAAGATGGAGGGTTTTCAATACCAAATGGAGGAAGGTCCAATTTATGGACGGTTGGTTTGGATAGTTGATTGTCATTGATGTCAACCCTTGGAGTATGATATTGTAGATTGATGTCAACCCTTGAGTATGTCTGGTAGCACATTACGGTATCCCCGGAGGTGTGGTTAAGGAACCCAATCTTGTTTGAAGAATAATGTAATGAATATCAGTGAATTTACAAGTGAGACTATTCTATATGGATAATACATGTTGTGTCGTTTCTGGTAATATGTGGTACGCCACGTAGTTCCTCACGGTTAGAGATGTATGGTTTAGTGAAGTTGGAGAACCCTCATGAGTTTTCTAGAAGCCCCTAGAAGGTCAAAGAAGTCAATTATTCTAGAAGCTCCTAGAAGAAGTTTACTAGTCAAAGTGGTTGTAACTAGGAGTTAATAATGAATAAAGGTGTTGCAATAAGAAAATAATTAAAAAGAAATTAGTTGCAATAAGAAGTGGCGAGTTTACAAATTATGGATAAAGTGGTTGCAAGTGGGTAAAGTAGTTGAAAGTGGGTTATCCCTTAAAGAGGGAAGTTGGGTAAAACAGTTAGAAGATGAACCCTAAAGGAAGCCACTTGGAGAGTATAAATAAGAGAGAAAGGGACTCCTATTAGCACGAATTGAACTTAGTTGAATATCTATTTTGTGAAATGTTATTTTTAGGTATAATTGACAAATCTGAGGTTGCACGTGTCAAGAAATGAAAGACACTTCCACACTAATCCTACCATAAGAGAAGAAGAATTTAATCAAGAACAAAAATGACACAAGAAATCACACAATACAAAGAGATTTTACCTTGGAAACCCTTAATCGGGAAAACCAACATTCCTTTGAGCGTTTTTCTCTCTTGTTGTCTTATTCAATCAGAATAAAAGGTTACATGTCTAACCTTAGTCCACATCTAAGACACAATTGGCATCATACCCTCTTACCTGCACAAGAACAACCCTGTAGCCAATCTGGCTTACGTATGCATGACCAACAAGCTCTAAACATTGATCAAAATGATCAATCGATCAATCTATGATTTACCATGCATTAGCCTTTGCGTCCTTACAACATGCCTCTTTATAGGCTTTACAATAGGAAAAACACTAAATATTGGCACCTAAAAATGGTTACATATCCATGCATACCATTGTCTACAAATCCTGCAAATCTCGGGATTCTGTTACACTCGACTCTAAGTCGGTTTACCAGTTGACTACCAGTCAACCTTCATTCAGCCTCTAGTCGGTCGTCTCACGCCCGCACTTCGACCTCTTTTCAGTTGACTTGCCATCGATATCTTTGACTTTGAATTTTCCCAGTTGACTTCCTCGACCTTTGACTTGTTGTTGATCCACCTCGACCTTGACTGTTTTCGATCCACCTTGACCTTCGGCCATCAGTCGATTCACCTTGACTAGACTCTCACTGCAAAGAATATAACAACCCAACATTCTCCCACTTGTTGTCTTCTTTGGTAAAACAAGATATTTCTAAACTTTCATTCATAGACCCAGGGAAACAATTCCCATTTCCTCTCTGCACCAAGAGAACTTCACAACATTCATAGACTTAGTCAACGAGTCTGCTATGTTTTCCAACATGTGTATTTTCTCCAGACACACCTTGTTAATTTCCACCATATATCTTACAAAATGGTATTGTACATCAATGTGCTTAGTCTTTGAATGATAAGTAGGGTTCTTTTCCAGAAATATTGTGCTTTTACTATCACAATTCACCTTTATAGCTCTCTTCTCAAACCTGATTCATGAACACAACCTTTGAATCCATACCGCTTATTTTCTTCCATGAGTGGCTGCCATGTATTCAACTTCTATTGTTGACAAGTCTACTACTGCATGTCGCTTACTCATGCAACTTATTACTCCATCGAACATTTTGAAGACATATCCATTGGTTGATCTCCATCGATCTAGATCTCCAACTCAGTTGGCATCAACAAATCCATGTACATTTACTTTACCACTGTCACATCTAGGTATTCCTTGGTATCATATAGCATAGTCCTTCGTGCCACACAAATACCTGAATACTCTCTTGAGAACTGTCTAGTGCTCCTTTCTAGGTGTCGACATGTACCTTCTCAACTCTCCCACTACATGGGAAATTTATGGTCAAGTGAAAACAATCGCATACATTAGATACCAACGAAACTTGCATAGGGAACACATACAATGTCCTCTATTTCTTCCTGTGTCTTTGGACACTTCTCAACAGTAAGCCTTGCTCCCATAGGAATTGGCACCTTCATTGGTTTGCAATCCTGCATGTTGAACCATTTCAGAACGGTTTCAATATACTTCATCTGATCAACTAGAGCTTTCTAGCAGCCCGATCTCTCTTAATCTCCATTCCCAGAATGAATTTAGATGCCTCGAGATCCTTCATGTCAAACTTGAAGGATAGTTGCTTCTTCACCTCCTTTATTGTGTCCATGTTGTTTCCAATCATAAACATGTCATCAACATACAAAGCTACATATATGAAACACCCACCTTCTTCCTTGGAATATATGCAATGATCAACTTTGCTTCTCAAAAATCCCAAAATAAGGATGTATGTGTCACACTTATGGTACCACATCCTTGGTGATTGCTTTAGACCATAAAGGGATCTTTTGAGTTTGCACACAAACTCTTGCTTACCCTTTACTACAAATCCTTCATGATGTTTCATGTATATTTCTTCTTCGAGGTCCCCATGTAGGAATGTTGTCTTCACATCCATCTGTTCTATCTCCAGATCGAATCTTGCAGCCAGAGACATTAGTACTCTAATGGAAGTTAGTTTTGCAATAGGGGAAAAAATATCACAGAAGTCGACTCCCTCGACTTGGGAATAACCTTCTGCTACTAGTCAAGATTTGAACTTCTTGACTTGTCCCTCGGCATTCATATTCTTATTGAACACCTAATTGCTACTGACGAGTTTTATTCCACTAGGTAACTTGACTAAATCTCATGTCTCATTCTTGTACAAGGATTCCATATTTTTGACCATGGCATCCTTCCATAGTTTACCCTCTGCCAAGTTGACTACCTCATCGACCAACTTGGGCTCATCGTTGATGGAAGTTAGCATGAATGTGGAACGAAAGTTGGGAGAAATATACCTCTCAACTAGTTTCGTTATTCTTTCTGACCTCCTTACCACTGGAGTAGTTTGTTCCACCTCTTCCTCGGATTTAGTTGACTCATCTGAATCATCTTCTTCGTTCCTTAGTTCAAACCACACCGTATCATGATTATTCTCGGTCTAAACAACTTCCTCGGGCTCAGACTTACCTCTAACTTCTCTGAAGACCACATATCCACTGTACATTGTTCTCCTTGATGCATGATCCCAGAGCTTATATCCTTTCATTCCTTCTTTATATCCAATGAAAATACATTTGACTTCCTTCTTGTCTAGCTTGCTCCTCTTTTCCTTGGGAACATGCACAAATGCATCACAACCAAATACTTTGAGATGTGCCACCGAAGGATTCTTACTAGACCATACCTCAATTGGATTTGTGTCGACTAGCATCGACAAAGGAGACATATTCACTAGATATATTGTAGTGTCAACTGCCTCCACCCAGAATTCTTGTGCGATCCCAGTACCACTGAGCATTCTCCTTGCCTTATCCATCGACATTCGGTTCATTCTCTCGACAACTACATTTTATTGTGGGGTATATGGTGTGGTATTTTGGCATTCTATGCCACATTGATTACAGAACTAATCAAATTCCTTTCCACAAAATTCACCACCATTGTCAGTTCTCAACACTTTAATCCTCTTCTCTGTCTGGTTTTCCACAAGAGATTTAAACTCCTTAAATCTTTCTAAAACCTGTGATTTATTCCTTAGGAAATATGTCCTGTCTTCCTAGAGAAATCATCTATGAAGGAGACATAATACAGGGATCCACCAAGTTAAGGCACTGTAACTGATCGAAACACATCAATATGAACCAACTCTAGAATCCCATTTTCCCTTATCTCTCCATATGGGAACCTCACCCAAATTTGTTATCCATATATGCAATGTTCACAAAATTCAACTTCTAAACCACAATCAAGAAAGTCTTCGAACATACCTTTGATTTGCATAGCTCGAAGTCTTTTTTCTCCAATGTGTCTCGTCCTCTTGTTCCATAACCTGGTCAGGTCGATGTCATCATGTCTTGTTGAGTCGGTTTGAATCAAATTAGATCGAGTAGAGTCGAGTTGTTTTGACATCGAGTCGAGTCGAGTTGCAATCGATTCGATTTCAGGAGAAATGATGTTGTTGCATCCATTCGAGTCGATATTCCCTAACAACTTGTACATGGTACCAATCCAAACTCCTTTCATTAAGACCATCACACCTCTAACCATTTTGCATGAATATTTATGAAATAGAGTATGCACACCTACATCACTCATCTTGCTGACATATATCAGGTTTCTGGCCAAACCCAACATGTGTGCACACCTGGAAGGGTTCTTTTCCTCCCATCCCGTAGTGTCAGTCAAAATATTCCCCGTCCGACAATTCTGGTTGTCGAGTCGTCCCCCAAGAATACATCACCGCCATCATATCATTCATATTCAAAAAACCATTCTTTATGTGGTGTCATATGATAGGATGCTCCTAATTTGATCAAACACACATCTTGATACGACTGTGAACTAGTTGACGCCAAGTAAACATCACCTCCCTTGTTTGAGGTTGTGTTTCTCTTAGTTGACTGCTTCTTTTTAGATCTACCACTGAATTATGTTGCCTTCGACTTACAATCCTTTTTATAATGCCCATATTTACCGCATTTCCATCATCTTTGCGTCAATTGAACCATGGATTTAGATCTACCCTTCGTCTTGAACTTTCTATTGGAGAATCTGCATTTATCTCTATCTATCATTCGAACTCTCACTACTAGATCATCTTTGGTTGATCCTTCCATGTTTTTCCTTCTCATTTATTCAGACAACAGAGAAGAAACCACGTCCTCTAGCACTAGTGTGGTTGTATTACTCTCAATAGCAACGACTAATCTATCCCAGGAGTATGGAAAAGAACATAATAGGATGATACACTTCTCCTCAAAAGTGATCTTAATATCCACAAATGATAACTGGCTTAACATGATATTAAATGCATTTAAATGATTAGTCACCAAACTTCCATCACTCATCCTCAGAAGATTCAGTTTCTTTCTGAGAAACAACTTATTTACTAGATATTTTGACTAGTATAAGCTTCCTAGATTGTCCCATAGTTTCTTGGCTGAATCTTCACATGAGACATTCAACAACACCAAATTTTCAAGACAAATCTAAATCGTACTTCTTGCTCTTCTTTCTAGTTTCTCCCATTCTTCCATCGACATGCCTGTCGATTGGGTACTTGGACAGAACACTGTCCATTGTTCTCGATCTACAAGAAGATCTTCCATTTTAAGCTTCCAAAGCTCAAAATTATGGCCATTGAATTTTTCTATCTCTATTTTGGAACTGCTCGCCATTGTTTATCACAATCTTTAACACAATTTATGACTTATGACTCTAATTGTACCTAGGGTTTAGTTCTTAGATTCAATATTGGAAAATCAAGATCCGATATACTCACTAAAGCATAACATCGCTATGATAACTCACTTGTTAGGGAAGACCTAAGCTCTGATACCACATGTCATGAAATTAAAGATACTTCCACACTAATCCTATTAGAAGAGAAGAAGAATTTAATCAAGAATGCAAATGACACAAGAAATCACACAGTACACTGAGATTTTACCCTGGAAACCCTTAACCAGGAAAACCAACATTCCTTTGAGTGTTCTTCTCTCTTTTTGTCTTATTCAATCAAAATAAAAGGTTGCATGTCTAACCTTGGTCCACACCTAAGACATGGAATCGACATCATACCCTATTTCCTGTGCAAGAACAACCCTGTATCCAATCTGACTTACATATGCATGACCAACGAACTCTAAACATTGATCAAAATGATCAATCATTCAATATGTGATTTACCATGCATTAACATATTTTGCATTAGCCTTTATGACCTTGCAGCATGCCTCTTTGTAGGCTTTACAATAGGAAAATACTAAAGATTGGAGCCTAAAAATAGTTACAGATCCATGAATATCATTGGCTACAAATCCCGCAAATCGTGGGATTCTGTTATAGTCGACTCCAAGTCAATTTACCAGTCAACTACCAATATAACTTCATTCGATATCTAGTTAGTCGTCTCATGCCTGCACTTCGACCTCTTGTCGGTTGACTTGCTGTCAATAACTTCGACTTTGACTTTTCTCGGTCGAGTTCCTCGACCTTCGACTTGCTGTCAATCCACCTCAACCTTTACTATTGACTATCCACCTCGAACTTCAAATGTTAATCGATTCACCTCAACTAGACTTTCATTGCAAATAATATAACAACCCAACAACATGAAGCTAAGGAGGCAAAGAAATTTTCATGGATTTCAGAGCTACAAAAAGTGTGACTATTCTAGGGTTTCTAAGGTTATTCGTGAGATTTAGAAGGAGAAGTTGCATACATCCATGGGCCAGTGAAGAACAAAGTGCGGACATCCACGAGGTTATAGAGAAAAGAGCGTGGATCTATGAAAAGATTAGAAAAAGTGTTTAAAGAGATATTCATCCCAAGTTGTTGAGGGTGTGGTTGGTCTGATATCTGAAGCACCAGGTCAGTTATAGAGTGTAAAGGTATGTCTATATGCTAATGAGGTTATAGCTCAATGATGTTGTGGAGCATGCTTGTGGCATGACTTTGTGAGTTTTTGTATATTCCCTCTTGAATGCATGATATCTATTATAGAGCATGATTTGAGGTAAATTTGTTGAGGCACATTGCTAGTGCATATCTAGGTTATATTGATATGTCTTGTGGTGCATTGTGAGAAGAATTTGCTAGTGATATTAGTATATGATTGGATTATGAATGGTACATATTTAAGGCTACATAAAAATGAGTTTTTGGCACATGGTTTGATGTAACAATTTATGGTATTTGGTTAATGGATGGTATGATGTATTGCTAGAGGCCCTTTGTTGGTTAGCTTGGAGTATGTTTTTTGTGCATGGTTGATGCACTTGTTGTGGTACAGGTTCGCACTTGGTTGTGATTGGTATATGCTTGGTAGAGGCATGTGTGGGTGATGGTTGTGAGTTGTTATGAACAATTTTTTTTCAATGCACATTCTGGTGATATTTTGCATATGGTTGAAATATGTTTTGGTGATTGGTCTTGGTGATTAAATATGGTTTGGATGATGAGATTATTTTTATAGATTTTTGGTACATGTTGTTTGGTATAGGTTGTTACAGGTTGATATGATAGGTTTTACAGTGACAGTTTGACAGAAACAAAGATAGTGACAGTGAAATTGGGAGAGTTTTGTAGTACTCTACACATTGCTGAGAAGAGAGGCACATACATCCGCAAGTTGCAGTAAAGAGAGCCATGAACATTCGCATGGTGCAACGTAGACAGGTCACGGATCTATAGGAAATATTTGAAGAAGGTTGGTACAAGTTGTGACAGGTTTTTAGTGACAGGTTTGATAGTAACAGGTTGTGACAGTGAAAGTTATAGGGTATGTGATTCAGTGATAGTGGCAGGTCATCTACATTTGGAATTTATATTACAGGGCGACAGGATGGGGAAAGGAAAGGAGGTTGTATCCTCCTTATGGTTGGTTATGGAGAATCAGGGAGTTGGAGTTTCCTTCAGGTTGGATCCCGAGAACTAGGTGGTTGTAACTGGAGAACTCGGGGGGTTGTAGCCTCCTTTTGGTTGGAGCCAGAGAATTAGGGAGTTAGAGCTTCCTTCAGGTTGGATCCTGAGAAACTAGGGGGTTGGAGCGTCCTTCTAGTTGGTGCTAGAGAATTGGAAGTTGGTGCTTCCTTGAATGTAATTCTTTGATATATAAGAAAAACATTTCGTGTTTTTCTCCTGCATTGGGTTTGCACATAAATATTGGTGTATTGTGTATTGTATGGATATGCTTACTATTATTTATTATGCACTGATGGACGTTAATGTTTATGATATAATTATATATTGATGATGAATTGTTGAACATGGTTGAATAAGTTAAATGAATATAAACCGTGGATTAAAGTGGTATAAATTGCTCATTATTGATTCACCCCCCCTCTTAGTAATCCAACAATTGGTATTAGAGCGAGTCCTTCAAGAAGCAGTCTAACCACTGTAAGGAGATCATGGATTATGCTAGAATTTGGGTGCCACAATTTGATGGTGAGAGCTATGCATTCTAGAGTAAAAGAATGAAAACATATATACATGCACAAGGATTTGATATTTGGCGAGCAATAGTAGATAGATACAAAGAACCAACCACTTCTCCGACAGAAAAGGATGGAAAGAAACTTGAAGACAATGATTCTAGAGCCAAAAATGATATCCTGAATGGGTTGACTAAATTAGTATACACCAAGGTTGTGCACAGTGAATTTGCAAAAGAAATATGGGACAAACTAAAGAATATCTACGAAGGAGATGCCAAAGTTAAAGGAGCCAAACTTGATCCAAGTTCGAATAATTAAATATGAAGGAAGATGAAAACATTTCCTCCTACCTCCTACGATTTGATGAGACAATCAATGCCATTAAAGGTTTGGGAGAAGAGATGAAGGAACCAGTCATTGTTCAAAAAGTGATGAGGTCTCTACCTATGAGATATGACCCGAAGATTTCAGCCCATGAAGAAAGAGCATATCTAGACACCTTGATCATGGATGAGCTACATGGGATATTCACTGCTTATGAAATGAGAATAGAACAAGAGAACCCAATTACAAAGGAAGCATCATTCAAAGCATCTAAGAAGACAAAAAAAAGAGCAAGCAAAAGACAAAGTCAGAATGTAATTGCAATGATGACTTAGAGGAAGATGAAGAAATGGAAAACTTCGTAAGAAAGTTGCAAAAAGGAACATGTAAATAAAAAGGTAATCTTCCATTGAAATGTTTTAATTATGGTAAAATTGGTCATTTTGAAAATTAGTGTCCTTATGCCAAGAAGTCAAATAGTGATGAAGAGGAAGATCCCAAGAAAGAAAAGAAATATCAAAAGGGAAACATAAAAGATTTTATTGGATAAATCGGTAGGTGCGGACACTAACTGATCTCCCTAGATCCACCTAGATCTAGAACAAAACACACCAGAACATGACGCTTTCCTTAAGTTTTAGATATTGAATTTACTAACTAAAGAGGGATAGGTGACATACTATTTAAACACTGCTTCCTCTTGCCATCGCCATCCTAGCTCCGTTCCAATGCTCATACAATGATGAACCTGCAAAAGAACACAACCAACCACAGTGATAGTAATAACATAAACTCAATATAAACCTATGTACGTGATCAAGGAATCATACAATAAAACACAACAAGATTTATAGGAAAGAATCATATTACTGTATCATACTAAATGTGAAAGAGAGATTACAACCGTGGCCTTGATGTCGTAAGGTCCCTTCCAACTGTCCTTCATTCCCCACACACTTCCACTCCAAGAATTCTGAGAGAATAGATCTGATAATATTCACAATCTATCTTGACAAAATGGCTCATCTAGCCAAGCTAACAATCTCCAAAGCTCAATCCAATCCAAGCTCAAAAATCAAAAGCTAACCTTCTCCATGAGAGCTCCTCTCCTTTTATAAGTTGAAGAGGATAAGGTGAGGAGGTTAGGATGATCCCACTAAATCATGAAAATGAGTAAGATCCAAACCATTCAGATGCCACCTCACCATGGAATTTTCTCCTTCTAGAAGCATCGAGAAGATGCTCGTTTTTCCCACGTATGATCATTTTCGCACCCTGCCTATATAACAACCTGCGAACACTTTGCGACCTAGCTATGGTGCAGCCTGCGAAAACTAGGCATTTTCGCACCCTAGCTATAGTGCAGCATGCGAAAATCCTCTTTAATAGGGTTTTTACAAAGGGAAATGCAACTTATTTTCTCAGGAAAAGTTCTTCTCCCTTCTTTCTTCAGGAACTCAGGCTACTGGCCCCTCTAAATGCAACAGATAGGTTTACATCATTAACAGTCATAGGGATGACGAAAATAATGTGTAACAGAGAGCCCCCCAAATTATGAAGTTAGAACAGAGTGATAGCTAAAATACTTTGTCGAGTGTGTGTAGGAAACAAGGAACAGTCGGTCGGAAACCTGCCAAAAAACAAGGAAATACAGTACAATAATATATCATCACTGAGGTAGGAATTCCCATACTCATAATACAAATGACTCAAAGCATAAATGCCGACATGTGAAGATCCATGTCAAGTAAGACAGGTCATGGCCACCAAACATACACTGTGGATCCATGCCATTATGACTCAAATCTGAACATAGCCACCAAAATACACTGTGGATCTATGTGTTAAAGACTCAAATTTGAACATAGCCACAAGACATACAATGTGGATCTATGCAACAGTACGAACTAAATATACTCCAACACAACCTGAATCTGTTAGAAAAGATTCAGGGTCTTCATCTCCACCGCTCTATAGTACGAATCTAACCATGCAAATACATGTGCTGAAGTCGAACATGGTAGAAACCACTTGATTACCGGTCATTAGTGTATACCGTTAACAAGTGCGAAGTAAATCACCATTAATGTCAATGACTCCCAAAGTACTCTAGTACAATCCAACGAATGTGAATCAATGAGCTGAGGTCGAACACTCGGCAGAATCTCTCGATCAGGGGTCGATAATGAAAATCCACTGTCGAAAGCGAGGAAACCTGCCATTGAGGCATGCAAGTTCCAAGGTACCAATTGGTTTCTAAGTCTAATTCTTGTATAATGAGTTGAAGTCGACAGGAAAAGACTCATCATAGGAGGGCCTTAATGTATCCCCCATCAATGACACGAAACAAGTAACAAGATTTGATGCAGATCAGAGTAACAAGTGATTCATGACTGAGTCAGGGATGGCCGGCACAATAGAAGGATTTCTGGGTTGAACTTATTTTTGAACATATTGACGACACAACAACTGTCTTGGAAAAACTGACTCAACAACAAGGATCACACACCAATTTGTAATCTTATAAAGGGGCATGATCAAGAGACAAGCGGATTTTCCATCCTAGACACAAAGCGAGTGAAAGGGTGTCATGTTCAAAGGTGACTCTTCCATAGAATACAGGTTTATACAAATTTATTTCCCAAATTCCCCCCCACCATGTCTGGCGAGTACCTCTTTATTTTTACGCAAGATTGAGGAGGATAACATATGCTTGTTGATGTAAGCTCATCCTTCGGACGAGTCCCTCGGAGTATGTTTAACGAACCCTAGGAAGGAGTGGTTCGGTCCCATATGGGCCTTTCGATGTTTGTTTAATGTGTCCAAAGATAGAAAACTCAGGGGTTTTTCATATTTTGAGAGTCTGAAGAACACTTAAAGAGAACTCTCCCAGTTCCTTTTTCGTAAAATAGTTCGATAGGACTGAAAAAGTGATAAACTATCGCCCATCAAACGTTTTCTTCAAATACTTTTATGAGCGTGAAAATAACAAGATCACTCAACCATCTTTTCATGTTTAGAGAGTCTGAAAAGAGCTTAAAGGGAACTCCAAGGGGTTCCTTTTTCGTATAACCTTTACGAGTCCAAAAAAGTGATAAAAGTTTACTCGGTTACATTATCATTGATTTACGAGCATGAGAAAGAAAAAAGACTAAGCTCGATAACTTATTCTCATGTATTTACAAGCATGAGAAAGAACAAAGACTAAGCTTGGGATTGTTTTCATTTTTACGCAAGCTTTAAAACAAAACAAAACTATGCTTGGGATAGATTTTATTTTTACACAAGCTTAAAAACTAAACTAAACTATGCTTGGAACTGGTTTCATTTTTACACAAGCTCTAACCACAAGAAACTATGCTTGAGGTAGGTGGTTTCATTTTTACACAAGCTTGAACCAAAGTAAAAAACTATGCTTGAACTTCCCAACACATTATCCACGAATTCGCATGGTTGGTACTTAGCCCCCAGCTTAAGAAGCTAGCGGATCAACTTCATCATGAAGTCCAGAGGCTGAGGCAAATGCCCCCCAAGCTTCGTTTCATCCAACTACAAAGGAGAATGAAATGAAGCTTCAAATACTAAACGAAGGACTTGACTCGAATAGAGAGGGGGAAAACTATTTCATTTTTTAACGAGCTTGACACAGAAATAAGAACTATGCTCGTAACCTTTGTTTCATTTTTTAACGAGGTTGCCACAGAGACGAAAAAACTATCCTCGTAAGTGTTTTCATTTTTTAACGAGCTTGAAATTAGAAAACTATGCTCAAAGACCTATGTTTCATTTTTTTAACGAGGTTGCCACAGAGACGCAAAAACTATCCTCGTAGTCTCTCTTTTGATCATGGATTCCAAGAGGACAATTTTTTTATAGGATAAATCAGTATATGCGGACATTAATAGACCTCCCTAGATCCACCTAGATCTAGAACAAAATAGGATAGGACATGATGCTTTCCCTAAGTTACAATCATTGAATTTGTCATTGAAGAAGGAATAAGTGACATACCTTTAGATATCGCTTCCTTATGTCTTTGTTGTCCTTGCTTCGCTTCGGTAACCTTGTGATATTAGATCTACAATGACACAAATCGACCAAGGTGAAAGCAACAATAATACATTCAATGAATACCTAAACATGTGATAAAGGAGTCATGTAATAAAATAAGAGTGATTTTATGGGAAAGGGACATGTCACTGTATTATATTAAATGAAAGTAGAAGATACAACCAGATTGCCTTGATGTCGCAAGCTTCTTTTCGGTGGTCCTTCATTCCAACACACACACTTGCTCCACACTTGCATGAAGAAGATCAACTATGTCTTGATGGACAAATGGAGGTCTCAAGCATCAATTCAAACAAGATTCCTCACACAATTCTGAACCTATTCTTTCATCAATTCTCTATTCAATCTTGCTTAACCTCTTCCTTGAGAAACCTTTCATTATATAGGAGAAGGAGAGATGGTTAAAGGGATGAGGATGATCCCACTAAATATGAGAAGTCAGTAGGATGCCAACCATGTGAATGCCAACTCATTTTCTAGAAGATCCTCTTCTAGAACCTTCATAACCTCTTCTTCCTTTTAAGCTTTGAAGTAGGTTCACACCCTGCTCATAGAGCAAACTGTGAACACCTCGCAATCCAAGTATCGAGTAGCCTGCGAGAATCAGGGTTTTTTCACCCTACAATATATGCAGCCTGCGAACTCATCTTAAAAATATGTTTTGTAGAAGAAGACAACAGTCACTTTTCTCAGGCAAAAGGTCCTTATGAGAGCCTGAACACATAACTGTAGAGACATCACCAGAGTGACCAAAATAATGTGTAACAAAAGACAAAAGGAAAGTCTTCAAGAAAAATCTCTACTCAAGAGAAGACAGTTCCTCATTTGATGAAGATGATGAAACTGACACTGATTCATAAAAGGTACTATTTATGGCTAGGGGAAATAAAAAAAGAAACTCTGATGGTTCCAAAGAAAAAGGAGGAGTCGATCTCAGAGAATAATTAAGTAGTGCCTTAGAAGAACTAAGGAAGGAAAGAAATAAAAACAAGTCACTCAAGGAAGAACTAAAAGTAAAAGGAGACTAGAATCTCAACTCAGAGAAAGTCAAGAAGATAATTATGAAGTTGAAAGTCCAGGTAGAATAGGATAAAAGGATTGAAGAAATACTCAAAACTCAGCTAGCAGAGAAGGAGAATATGATTTAAAGGTTGGAAGAAGAAGCAATCACTCTGAGAAAAGATATTTAGAAAAATGACATGCAATAAGATAGCACCAAGACATTGGATAAGATCATCAACAATCAAAGGACATACTATGACAGGTCCAGACCAGGATACAAACAGATGTAGATTGAGAAAGGTTGAAGCTCCATGACGAAAGAAACATAACAAAAGAGTTATGCATAAGTTATCAAAGGAAGGAATCATGGTCAACAATAATAAAAAAAGAATGAATACAAAAGACCTTCTACATTCAGGCAACAAATAAACATGAATCATGATCAACCAAGACATGAACCCAAAAGGACTACACTACAAAGAAGATCGTTCACTCCCATGTATGTAAATTTATTTTATGGTCATTGTTTTTATTGTACTAACTTTGGAAGAAATGACCAGGCAAAAAATGCTTATGTGACCCCACAAAATATTGAATGTTACAAATTCCACAACTATGGACACATAGATGGAAATTGTAGAAGTGTGATAAATCCTCCCATGAAAGAAAATGTTGATGATAGACACAAGAAGGATTGGAGAAGAAGTGAAAAAAAAGAGGAGAATGTATATTAAGAACAAGTCCAAGGAATCATACTTTCAGGATTTGTAGCAACACAAGATAATGATGAATTTACAAGTAAAGAGGAAAGCGTCAGAATTCAAGTAGAGGATGAAGAATATGTCAAAACTTAGGATGATGACAAAATTTAGAAAGAGAAAGAAAAGGAATATGTATCCACAGATGAAGAGGAAGATGACTCTGCATCAGAGCATGTATTTTTATGAGCCATCCGACTTGGAGAATCCCAAGTAATATGAATATTAGATAGGGGGAGTCTATGCAGTAGTTGAGACAAATTAGAGAACTAGCCTTCAAGCAACTTATCGAGTTCAAGTAGACAGACTCAGAGCAGTTAGTTAGCAAAAGTACAATATGACAGATTGATTAGATGGAAAATTACACAGGCATATGTCTATGATTGTATTCAGACAAAGATATCTTCATCAAAGGTTGTTCCAAATATGCAGAGTTTGGTTTATAGATAGAGAATACCAGTGGACACAATTGACATTTGATGATCAATTGCTGCAGTGAAGACTTCATGATAGTACAGGGACAGATGGGTCAACATTGTGGACAGTTGAGTAGCAGAGTCTTGGATAGTATGGACATAGATGGATTCATATATTGGTTCAAAGAATGGTTCAAAGAATGACTCATATATTGGTTCAGAGAATGTTGGATGATTATTTGAATGCTTACATTTTTTTTTTGTATGCTAGTTTTTCTGTGACCTACGGGACTAGCCTGTGGCTTGAGAAACTACAACTCGAGGGCATCTAAGCCGTCAAAATCACCATGGGATCGCACCCGTTCTGAGCCACACCAACCCTTAACATGGGTGGATTTTTTGTCCCCACGAGTTTTGAACCAGTGACTTAACATCACTGAGTGCCTTAACAACACACTCTTTCATCGACTGTCCTACACCTCGGGGACTGAATGCTTACATTTTGAATGCTTTTTGTATTTTAGTTGAATTACACGAGGAAGCACCAATGGAAAATAACTCCAAAAGAAGCAGGTATAGTGTCAAGAGGAGACATATCGATAGGGGGAATTAACTCTTTGTCAAAGCGAGAGAGAGAAAAATCAGAGGTATGAAGACAGGGGGAGAAGCCCCAAGGAGAGCTCAATAAAGGGGAGCAACCCCAAAGGGAGATACCCTTTTCTATTGATATCAAAGGGGGAGAGATATAAACATTGATGAGGATATATGATCAAAGGGGTAGCATGATCATGAGTGTTGTCATGACTAAGTGTTGCCATCAATGCCAAAGGGGGAGATTGATGGAAAATTGGTTTAGATTGATGGAAAATTGGTTTGGATAGTTGTTTGTCATTGATGTCAACCCTTGGAGTATGATATTTTAGATTGATGTCAACTCTTAGACATCAATATCAACCCTTGAGTATGTCTGGTAGCACATTCTGGTATCCCTAGAGGTGTGGTTAAGGAACCCGAGCTTGTTTGAAGAATAATAAGATCAATGAATTTGCAAGCGAGAATATTCTAGATGGATATTAAATGTCATGTTGTTTCTGGTGATATGTGCTACACCACTTAGTTCCTCACGGTTAAAGAGATATGTCTTAGTGAAGTTGGAGAACCCTCATGAGTTATCTAGAAGCCCCTAGAAGGTCAAAGAAGTCAATTATTCTAGAATCTCCTAGAAGAAGTTTATTAGTCAAAGTGGTTGTAACTAGGAGTTAATCATGAGTAAAGGTGTTGCAATAAGAAAATAATTAAAAATAATTTAGTTGCAACAAGAAGTGGTGAGTTTACTAATTATGGATAAAGTGGTTGCAAGTGGGTAAAGTAGTTGAAAGTGGGTTATCCCTAAAAGAGGGAAGTTGGGTAAAATAGTTAGAAGATGATCCCTAAAGGAATCCACGTGGAGAGTATAAATAAGGGAGAAAGGGAATCCTATTATCACTTATTGAACTTAGTTGAATATATATATTGTGAAAGGTTATTTGCAAGTATAATTGACAAATATGAGGTTGCGTGAAGTCGAGGAAGAAAAGAAAGTTTGACGACAAATTTTTGGAGTTGCAGAAAGTGTGACTGTTCCAGGTTTTCTATGGTTATCTGTGAGCTTCAGAAGGAGAAGTCATGTACATACACAGGCCAGTGAAGGACAAAGCACAAACATTTGTGAGGTTACAAAGCAAAGAGTGCAGATCTGTGAAAAGATGAGAAAAAGGGTTTAAAAACATATTCATCTCAGGTTGTTGAGGCTGAGGTTGGTCTGATATATGAAGCATCAGGTCAGTTACAGAGTGTAAAGGTATGTCTATATTCTTATAAGGTTATAGATCAGTGATGTTGTGGAGCATTCTTGAGGCATGACTTTGTGAGTTTTGGTTTTATCCATCTTGGACATGCATGATATCTATTGTAGAGCATGATTTGAAGCAGATTTGTTGAGGCACATTGTTGGTGAATATCTAGGTTATATTGATGTCTTTTGGTGCATTGTGAGAACCATTTTTTAGTGGTATTGGTATATGATTGGCTTATGAATGGTACATATTTAAGGCTACATAACAATGAGGTTTTCACACATGGTTTGATGTAAGGGTTCATGGTATTCATTTTATGGATGGTATGATGTATTGCTAGAGGCCCTTTGTTGGTTATATTGGATTATGTATTTTATGCATGGTTGATGCACTTGTTGTGGTACAGGTTGGTACTTGGTTGTGATTGGTACATGCTTGGTAGAGGCATGTGTGGGTGATGATTATGAGTTGTTATGAATAGTTTTGTTTGATGCACATCTTGGTGATATTGTGCATATGGTTGAGAGTCGTTTTGATGATTAGTCTTGGTGATTAGATCTGGTTTGGATGATGATATTATTGTTATAGATTATTGGTACACATTTTTTGGTACAAGTTGTTACAGGTTGCTGGTACAATTTGATATGATAGGTTTTATAGTGACAATTTGACAGAAACAAAGATAGTGACAGTGAAATTGGGAGAGTTTTGTAGTAGTCCGTGAGTTGTAGAGAAGAGAGGCGTAGACATCCACGAGTTGCAGTAAAGAGATCCACAGACATCTACGTGTTACAACATATACAGGTTGCAGATTTGTAGGAAAGTTTTGAAAAAGGTTTGTACATGTTGTGATAGGTTTGCAGTGATAGGTTTGACAATGACATGTTGTGACAGTGAAAGCTACAGGTTATGTGATTTGGTGACAATGACATGCCATCTACATTTGACATTTATATTACAAGGTGGCAGGACGAGACAAAGAAAGGAAGTTGTAGCCTCCTTCCGGTTGGTGCCGAAGAATCAGGGAGTTGGATCTTCCTTCAGGTTGGAGCCTGAGAACTAGGTGGTTGTAGCCACCTTTCGGTTGTATCCAGAGAACTCAGGGTGTTATAGCCTCCTTCTGGTTGGAGCTAGAGAATTAGAGATTGGAGCTTCCTTTAGGTTGGAACCTAAGAAACTAGGGGGTTGGAGCCTCCTTCCAGTTGGAGCTAGAGAATTGGAAGTTGATGTTTCCTTGAATGTAATTCTTTGACATATAAGAAAAGAATATTGTGGGTTTCTCCTGCATTGGGTTTCCATGTAAATATTAGTGTACTATGTATTGTGTGGATGTGTTTATTATTGTTTATTATGGACTAATGGATGTTAATGTTTATGATACAATTATATATTGATAATGAATTGTTGAATATGGTTGAATACGTTAAAGGAAAATAAATTGTGGATGAAAGTGGTATAAATTGCTCATTACTGATTCACCCCTCCTCTCAGTAATCCAACACTAATTGGGCCCTTTCATCAGGTAAAACTGTGATATTGATGATGGGAAATTTGCTTGCATAAACACACAGGCACAAAATATCAATAATGCCACCAACTAATAGCCTCATATCTACTATTGAAAATTTATAAAATAAGAAACAAAACAGAAACACTAATGTTGGGCACATAAATTTGAAAATATATTTGAAAATTGTGCACAAAACAACTCAAACAACCTCAAATAGAGAACTTTTTCTAGTGAACAATAACACCATGAAAACAACACCAACATATTTGATTTAGAGATTATATATGTGAAAGTATGATCACAAAGCATACCATCATGAACATCGAAGAAAGAAAATCATAAGTAGCAATGAAATAGGTAGAAAAACTACACACCCGCTTTGAACCCATGCTAAGATCACAATTATAAAGAGGGGAACGAATGGAACCAAAATGTCAACCCAAAAACCTATAGTAGAGAAAAAACAACACTAAACGAATGCGCTAGGGTTAGACCGAAAGGACACTAAAGAGAGAATGATTCCCAAGAATGAGTGTGTTACACATGAGATACATAAATGAACATAAGAGAGAAAATATACCAACCACAATAGAACACCAAAGATGCAAAGTTTTCATAGGCTAAGTGTTACATTTATTCTAATTTTATTGCTTTCATTAATTTTTCTCTTAGTGAGTTTGGCAAGCCTTCCTTTGGAATTTTGGATTACAAATTCTCCCATGGCCATTACTAATACTCTAGACAGGTTTAATTTCCTGGGCCCTTTGAATGGTGGTATGTCAACCTTTGGGCCATTGTTCAAATTTGCATCTATATTGATTTGAGCAAAGGTTCACCCTACAAAAATATCATTGGATTATGAAGACCATAAGTAGTCATGATTATTGAACTATGAACATAGGACTTTCTATTGTAGACACTACCAACAAGATCACCTAGTAGTCTTATCCATCACCTAGTAGTCTTATCCAAAAGCAAATGCTTTCAAGGACCAAAAAAGAAGAAAATGTAAATAGACTTGGTGGAAGGATGTGTTCACTAAATGCCTCTAGGTGGAAGTAATTAAGCAACATTGTGCCCTAAAGCAACAAGATTCCCTAGTGTTAGTGGACAATGCACATGGCTCAAGGCCACTGCATATGTTAGATGTCCCTAATCTACCTCATGATGGGATTAGAGATCATTATGAGCCATTGATAGAAAATAGTCGTCTCCCTTGTAGAGGAATTTATCTACACGTGCTTCTAGAGGGTATCAAGAGTGAACAAAAACACTTTGGATAATGGTGGTCAAGATTGCATGGCATTTCATCTGCATCTAAATACCCTATTTCAGAGGCCTAATGAAAATAACACAATAGAGATTTGAAAGAAGGAATAGAAGGGAAACACTCTAGACTATATTACCATATGATCAAGGAATCATAAGAAAGATGCCCCTCCCTAACATCAGGGTTTTGGCAAGTAGAATATGAATGTAACATCTCTTATCATCACAACGTGTTTCTTCTCTAGATTTTATATAGAGATTAATAAAATCTTATTTTCCAATATCCAACTATATATTTGACAAAATTTCAATATGTATATCTTATTTATTAACATAAAAAAATATATATTTTTAAGAAAAAATACTTATATAAATTAATGTGTTATATATCAACTTACATCTATTTAAATAAATGTTTAAAATAATCAATAATATGTAAAATAATTATAAATTGTATTTTAAACACTTTATTTAAAAGAATTGTAAATAATTTTTTTAAGTGATTATATTAATCTTATATTTATTTAAAATAAATAAATTAATTAAAAAAAAATAGAATAATTATAAATCATATTTTAAATACTTTTTATTTTGTAATATAGTTGTAATTTTTTTTTTTAAATATTTATATCATCTTATATTTACTTAAAATGTATTTCTTCTTATTCCATCTAACATCACATTATCTTGAAATTACCCAAAATAAATATATTTTCTTTCACTCCATCTAACATCATCATGTTTAAATTACCCAAAATAAATATATTTTCTCTTATTCCATCTCACATCACATTATGTTTAAGGTACAAGTGGGAATGGATAAGTACAATATATATGTTTCCACCGAAATAAAGCATATTGGCAACTTTTAAACAATTGGTAAACTTGGCCATTAACATTGTTATTGATTTCAAAAGCATTTTATATTGAAATAAATTTGGTGGACATCAGTTTTATAGAGCTGTTTGAGACTTTACAATATTCTAATGGAACCTTGCACATATCTATCATCATGTATGTCTGATCATATTCCTAACTTGAGAAAACAATGAACTCTTTGGGACCGTATAAGCCTGTTCACATGGAAAAAGTTTGATACTCCTTTTCTCAGTTTAATATAC
Source organism: Picea engelmannii (assembly GCA_009831015.1). Taxonomy (NCBI): domain Eukaryota; kingdom Viridiplantae; phylum Streptophyta; class Pinopsida; order Pinales; family Pinaceae; genus Picea; species Picea engelmannii. The sequence goes on from ML788084.1 coordinate 190,753, forward strand.
CTATCATTCTCAGTTCAGTGGTGGTAGCTATCTTTGATAATCTCCTTTAACTTTTTAAGGTGAGATGCTTAATGATATGTCACCTCACAGGGACCAAACTGAGATTCCTGCAATAAGATCAAGTAAAATTTTCATATCTATTCATGCAATAAGATCAATAAAATTTTCATGACTAGATATGATGTTAATTAATTCAGGCAGGCAGACAGGCATTTGGAGAAGTGAAGTGACTCCATTAAAGCTAAGTTGACCAGAATACTTTAGCCCAGAGATTCCCTTACATCTCCACATGAACAAATTCGATTCTGCATGCCATGTTGAAAATAATTAATGGCTATCAGTATGCCCTGCCTTTACCCACAGGCTATCCTGGTTTTCTACAGACATGTGGAATTTAACAGGCAAACTTCTACTCGAAACCGAACAGTACTGAATAAGAATATGAGGTAGTATTACTGTCTGGAAACCATTTGAGAATCTGAAAAGTGTGTCTTGTCCTTCTAATCTTTTCAATTCTACTGGTACTTTGTAGATCCCTGTTAGCGTTGTATTGAAGCGAGTCTCTTTCACCATGCATACATATTATAATATCAATATTAGGTTAATGAAATCTTGCATATGATAATATCAATATCTAAGTGTTAAAGCAGAGTTTGATAAGAGGGCATTTATAACTTTTCATTTTCAGTGGATCAAAACTCCTAGAGTTATAATTTTTTATTAAGGAAATCTGATAGAGATCTATTTTGATCAGGGAATTATCAGATTTCGAAAGGAATAGTTCTTGCATACGTGGATTGTGTGTTTGTTCTTTAGAGTTTGTTTTTCAAATATTCTTCAGGAATGACATGCAGCAATCGTCAGCATAATATTCTATAGTGCTACTACTAATTAGGGTTGAGCGTTTGTCCTGCTATCTTGTGTGCCACAACTCACTGCTTGTTTGTTGGTAGATCTTATATCACCGTTAAAAATATATATACAGAAGTTATCAAAATGGCTGGCCAAATGGTATGTTGTGGGGGTTGCAAATTGGTATTGAAATTAGACCTTAGATTTGACATAATTAACGCAATTTCTCTTTTTCTCAGAATTTTGATACGGAAGATTTAATGGGGACCTTCCTCAAAATTCAAATGTTTGATCACGTATAATTGTTTCCTCATTTTGAACTTTCATGTCCAGGCAAACGTAAACTGCCCCAGCTTCAAGCTTGTCATTGTAGGGGATGGTGGCACAGGTATATATAGATATGTGAATTAGTTACCATTTGCAGCGAAAGTTGTGTAACAAAAACTGGGATTGCAACAGTTTTTTTTTGGGGGGTGTACTGGTATAATAACATCATGGGTATTTTTCAGTGTTAAATCATTAATATGATCGCGTTTTTCTCCTGTATTTCACAGGCAAGACAACATTCGTCAAGAGACACTTGACAGGGGAATTTGAGAAAAAATATGAACGTAAGATAACGAACTCTTTTCATGGACTTGAATATAGTGACAGTTTTAGCTGTATTTGTTTGATTGCATAAATCAAAACGTTATTTGTTCGGTATATCTTCTGTTCCCATATATCTTAATGATAGTATTTTTATGTTTTGAAATCTTAGTCCTAATTTCAGGATTAATTTTTATGTTTTGAAATCTTAGTCCTGAAATTGATTTCAGGATTAAAATCACATTGTGTGGAATTTAACAACTATTCCCTAATGACAATTACAATTATAATTTAGGGGGATTTTCAAGTTGTTTTTGAAATACATTAATTAGGTATAAGAAAACCAAACCAGTGTAAATTTGCAGTTATATTAAACAATTTAATAGAGTTTTTTCTTTCTTTTTAAGAAAGTGGTAAAATTTATTATAACTCAATTATTAATAGGTAATAAGGAGAGTCATTACTGGTTGCTATTTACAAATGCTTATTAATGGATCACAGTTATTTAAGAAAAACCATTATATCTAAAACAACTCATCATTCATTGATGATCCCTAAAGGGTAGAATTTAAGGTGGTAAAATATATTATACCTCAATTATTAAATAGGCAGTAATTCTATCTAAAACAGCTCATTGATGGTCCCTAAAGGGTAGAATTTAAGGAGGTAAAATCTATTATACCTCAATTATTAATAGGCAGCAAGGACAACCATTACCAATTGCTATTAGCAAATGCTTATTAATAGGTCACAGTTATTTAAGAAAAACCATCTCATCTAAAACAATTCATTGATGGTCTGTAAAGGGTCTACTTTCACTCTCGCCCAAAGCCTTTAGGTCTTTGGCAGTTAACCTATTTCCTTACATCTAAAGAAGACAAATTCAACTAATCAATAACAATTTTAGATGTTATTCCAAAACCAATTCAATAAACATATTATACACAATTTTAGAATAATCTTTATAAATATAAAATCTTTATTTCTTTTCATTACACAGTTGCAACTACCAAAATAATATAATATATTAAATATTTCCTATATGAAATTTATAAATACCAAAATAATATAATATATTAAATATATCTTATATGACATTTATAGGTTTCAAGTCTGATTCTTTTTTGGAACTGCAGTAACATAACATGTATATTTTCTTTTTAAATATATATATTGATTTTTTTTTAAGGAAAAAATACATTTATAGGTTTCAAGTCTGGTTCTTTTTTGGAACTGCAGTAACATGTATATTTTCTTTTTAAATATATATATATATATATTGATATTTGGGGAAAAAATATCATGTATGACATGAGATTTGTTTCATTAAAAATTAAAAAACTAATCAATGATAATATAGAAAATTAAAATAAAAAACAATTGTAAATTGCAGTTGAAAATGTTTCTACCACATTTTTTTAATTTTTAAGTTAAAAGAAACTTAAGACAAAATATAAAAATAATATTCTTTAAAGTAAAAGAGAAAGATAGTACAAATAAAATGAATGAGAGATGATTTGGGCTTATATCTTAAAGAATCCCGGCTTTATTTTGGATACATCTTAAAGAATTCCAGGTTTATTTTGGATATATCTTAAAGAATCCCAGGTTTATTTTGGATATATCTTAAAGAATCCCAGGTTTCGAACCGGTGACTTTAACATCACGGAGTGGCTTAACAACACACTCCGTCACCAACTGTCCTACACCTCGGGAACGGATACATCCTATTTTAGTTAGATACATATTATCAAAAAGAATCTAAGCTTTAGTTTGGATACATCTTATTTTAATAAGATACATATTATAATTTTTTTTTATAAATGTTTATGATATAATGCTATAAAAATATCGATTAAAAAATAATCTTATCGTTCATAGGTTTCAGAGATTTGGGTACATCGCAGGCTTCAACATATAAATGTTTGGGATTCCCTTACAGAGATATACTTATTTGGCTCCTTGTAGGCCAGACCTGGGACAGACCAACGCAACATTGGAATCAATGAATTCTTTAATATGTCAATCGCTTGACACGAATAATACTTTACTTAAGAAAGAAGTTAATTTTGAAATATTGGTTAAAGAATTTTTGGCCACCCTGTGGGGAATCCTGTAAAACTAATTTTATAATGTGGTTTTTAAGGTTTAAGACCAATTCACAACTTCAAAAAATCATAAACAAAACCATAATCCAAGAAAAGCTAGGAAGAAGAGCGATTTTCGGAAAAAAAAACATACCAAAATTGATGCATTTTGCGTGAAGGTTATCACACTCACAGTGGGACTGTGTCTTGGGCTTATTGAGGTCAAAATATCACTGATTCATACTGTTTTTCTTCCTGCCACTTGTTATTGTTGTCATGAATTAGCCAGTGGATATTAATCTTAACCGGTAATCACATCACATCAATCTGTCGTCACCACTTTTACACTAGAGTTACATGCATCTCCAAATATTTAGGAGTAAAGTTTTTTCTTAGTTGGTTGTTCTGTGTTCCAGCTTACAGACTGGTAGGAGTTTATGGCAATTCAGACTGGTAGGAGTTTATGGCAATTAGCTAAAGTTTGTTTTTCAATGTATTTGTACTAAAAAAATCTTCAAAGTATGAGTTTATTACAATTAGCTTGATTTTGATTCAGTTTATTTCTCCTTAAAAGTCCCCTGAGTAACACGTTTTAAGAGTGAAATCCTTTTTAAAAGTCCCCTGAGTAACACGTTTTAAGAGTGAAATCCTTTTTAAGTAGTATTGGAGTAATTCTTACTTAAAAAAAAAACTTGTCAGCAGTATTTGCAACTGTTTTAAACATTGTTATAACTGAGCATGTTTCCTGCAGCTACTATTGGTGTAGAAGTGCATCCATTGGACTTTTATACAAACTGTGGGAAAATCAGATTTTATTGTTGGGATACTGCTGGACAAGAGAAGTTTGGTGGTCTAAGGGATGGATACTAGTAAGTTGTTTATTTATTATAGAATCTATCATGATAGACTAACTTCAACGTTAGGAATATTCTAATTGACAGGCTTTGATATCAGTATTCATCTACTAAATAGACACCATTCTGATCTACAGTATTCATGGCCAATGTGCAATCATAATGTTTGATGTTACTGCCCGCTTAACATATAAAAATGTTCCCACTTGGCACCGAGACATCTGCAGGTAGGTTACTTCAGATATATTCAAGGAGTTATTAAATTTCTATTTAAGTTATGTGTGAAAACAGTTGTTTAAGTTATATGTGAAAACAGTTTAGTGTTTTAGTTGTTTAAGTTATATGTGAAAACAGTTTAGTGTTTTAGTGTGTAGGTTTTCACAGTTAGTTAGTCCATTATTATTGTTGAATTTTTAGGGGATAAACTTTTTAGTGGATAGTTCACTCATCATCAGGGATAGGTAAAGCTGATAATAAAAAAGGTTATTGGATTGAAAATTGATGATGGGTGAAGTGTTCATTGTTGAAAAATACAAGTTTCTTACACAGTTTATTTCCAGAAAATTCAACCATAACACTTTAGTGATTATTGATATAAAATAAAAAATGCAAACATCTCAAAAATGCAAACATCTATTTAGGAAAAGCTAGATTAAAGATGTAATTATTTATGTGTAAGTTCTTAACCATATATCAGAGAGCATTAGATATATTTGCCATGTCATCCTGTGCAGAGTTTGTGAGAACATTCCCAGGAAAAGCTAGGTTAAAGATGTAACTTGTTTATGTGTAAGTTCTTAACCATATATTTCAGAGAGCATTAGATATATTTTCCATGTCATCCCGTGCAGAGTTTGTGAGAGCATTCCCATTGTTTTATGTGGGAACAAGGTTGATGTGAAAAACAGACAGGTCAAGGCCAAGCAGGTTACTTTTCACAGGAAAAAGAATCTGCAATACTATGAGATCTCAGCCAAAAGCAATTACAATTTTGAAAAGCCATTTCTTTACCTTGCAAAGAAACTTGCTGGGTAAGTTTTTTTTTTTTTGTCAATTTTAAGAATGAATAATTTTTTCGCCCTTTTTTCTTTTCCTCATCTGATGGAATATTTATGTTTTCACCCTGCAGTGATCCAAATCTTCACTTTGTGGCCTCCCCTGCATTGAAGCCCCCAGAAGTTGATATTGACCTCTCACAGCAACAACACATCGAGGAAGAAATTCGGAAAGTTGCAGACCAACCTTTGCCAGATGACGAGGATGATTTCTTTTACTGAGTATGCTTGGGCTTGTGCATCTGCAAGGACAACATACATTTATGGGTGGATAAGTGTGTTTATACTTGTTCTGGACACTTGACCTAAAATGTCAGATGCAGACAGTATGAAATTGACTCATCCAAGCGGTTAGGTCCATATTATAGTTTGGATTAACTGCTTCTCTTCACCCTCGTCACCCTATAGATTTGATGAATATATTTTGGATATTGTCTTCATGTATATGGAGCCTAATGTTTTGAGGTCACTCTAGTCTGCCTAGAAAGTGGACCAACCAACCAGTGTCTGTGATTTAGCCCTTCGTTTGAATGAATATAATAAAACTATAGCATGGTTACTACTTTGGTCTTCATGATGTATATCCATAATTGTTGCTAGAATTTTTTATTTTTATTTTTAGGTGTAATTTGAAGGATGTATATTTACGATGGCAGTGAAGTATTTTGGAATCATACAGTTCATGTTTTAATTGTTATATGAAAGTGCTCTACAATCAAGGTGTTAGAAAATTTAGGTGGGAAAAAAATGATAATTTCTTATATTTAAATAAATTATAAAGAAATTAATAAAAAAAAAATGGAGAATTTTATATTATTAAAAAGGTGTGGTCAAGATTATTAAGTACAATATCACTATAAAAAATGCTCCAAAACTTCAAAAAAAATTTTCATTGTTGGTTCTACAATACCTAAATCGATTCCCTTACTAATTCTCCTATTATTGTTATGAAAAGAGTATAACCGGTAGAAAATATCGTTGATACATATACAAAAATAAAACATGGAGATTACATATTGAAATTAATCAAGTGCCAGGTTCTTGCTTGATGTTTGGTACTCTTTCTTCCTCCCTATTCTCTACCAAGGGCTCGTTGAGATCTGGAAGTGGACAAACAGATGTTGCTGATTCATTCCTTGATTCTTGGTTGATGTTGCCTGCTAGAGACGATTGTTCCTGATTTTCCAAATGCACAATTTTGGATTTCATCTCCTCATTTTGACTTCTCAATGCATACATTTCATCCAGCAACTGATCGATCGAATTCTGATGTTGATAAAGTGTTTGCAAGAAAAAAGAGACAATGGAGCTTAATGCTCCCACTCATATATGCAGTCGATGACGATCTTCTTCCTCTGTCTCCTTTATTTCTCTGCATGGTGCTCGCTTTCCACTGCTTTCCTCTCAATTCATTTTGACTATGGTGAATCGCCCAAGCTCACCAGCTTTGACTACAGTCCCTCTTCCTTCAAAGACACCCAAGGAGAAATTGCCTCGAATTACTTTCCACCCTAACACACAGAGAAATCGACACAGGCTAATTGAACCTCGAGCAAATGGAAACCCTTCCCACCACATAAAACCCACCATAGCTGCAATTCTACAAACACTCCAACTGTCATTCTCTCCATATGTTGCTATTCCAGATTTATCCATTTTTTCGCCGCAAAGCCACTCAAACTCATAATTCGGATGAATGTACCCAGAGCCATTAATTCGCACCGTGGCTTGTACCTTCCCGAGCTGAATTAACCATATTTGGCTGCCCTTCATTACCTTAGAAGATCAAGTGGTGACAAATGCATTTCTCTGAGCCAATTGTCTATGCCAGGACGTATCATCCCATTATCCGCTAGAAGAAACAATTTGCATTAGGCTTCCATCTTGTCGGAGTTCATTGATCCAAGTGGATATATGTGGCCACCCACATCTTTCTGTACTTCCAGGGCCATTTTGGGGCTCTAAACAATCTTTTATTGGCTTGCCACAGTTAAATTATAGACGAAGACAAAAATTTACAGCATAATGCGTAATTCTTGAAAAGACCTTTCCAACGGGCTATCACACGCCTAAAACGAAGATTGTATGCAAAAAGTTACGACCCCGGGAAGTTAATGTTAAGTTACCCCAACAGGGCCCACATGACGTTTAGCGCTTCATCTCTTAGGGTTAGTTTTTTGGATGTCTAGGGTTTTGGAATTCATTCGTAGCATAAAAAGGCCTTCAGATCCTCATTGTAATCATTTTCTTGCGAATGATTGTAGTCGTCACATCTCTTCTCAGAGATAAAGCTACCATCATTCTAACGAGTCTTGCACCATGTATTCTTATAGTCTTTGTACATTTATTTCATTAATAGAAATCATGTATTGTTGTATTTCTCTGTTTCTGGCAATTTTTATGTGTATTTCATTGTAATATCTATGCTTTCATTTCGTTCTGAAAATAATCCGAATCACTGGTATCAAAGCAGGCTGCTCTTGATCATTTTTCAGTGCATGTCCCCAACGAGGTCCAAGTATAGAAAGTTGGGTCTCGAGCTTGTCTCTCTTAAGGACAATCGCTCTCGCACGCCCAAGAAACCCTCTATGGCGGCAGAAAAGAAAAACGACAGAGCAGAAGATTCTATTAACTTGTTGCTTGAGCAAGCTCTCGTGTGACAGAGGGACGAAATGATGGAGAATTTTTCCCACATCCTTCAATTCCTGTCGATAGAAACATGTGCATCTTCATCAAGCAGATGCTTTGGAGGAACCTCTCCCTTCAAGGTACAAGTTAATTTTGATATTCCTGTATTTGAAGGTCAGATAGATGCAGATGCCTTAGAAAAATGGTTGAATATGCTAGAAGGTGATTTCTCTGTTCACAATTTTTTCGACAATGAAAATATCACCTTTGCACTCCTCAAGGATCTCCCCTATGTCAAACATTGGTGGGAAACTTACTGGGAGCAAATTTTCATAGAGGAATCTGGAATATATGGGGTTGAGCCCACTTGAGATTTTTTTGTGGATGCAGTTAAGGAACAATACTACCTTATTGATAACTATGAAGACCAGTACAAGAGATGGACCACACTGTGGCAAGAGAAGAGACAAATAGTGTCAGAGTTCACAAATATTTTCCATACATTACGCACCAAGTTGGGTATCAAAGACTCCAAGCGGCATCTGGTTCTGAAATACCACGAGGCTCTGCATAGGTACATTCAAACCAAAACGAATTTTCTAAACATCTCATCATTGAGAGTTGCATATGGATATGTTATCAAAATCGAGCATAAATTTAGGCACTAGAACAAATTGGATTTCCGGTATGCAAATCCACAACAACCAAAGTATGGTAAAGACGACCCCAACCAACAACCTTCCAACAACCATTCCAAGACATAGGAACAGGAGGGTAAAGGAAAGACGAAGAATGACATTGGGAATGTTGGAAGGTTTACAGTTGGGAGTAAGCTTGTCATTGATGGCAAGAACAACGATGGAAAAGATCAACGATGACAAAGATCATTGATGGCAAGAACAACGATGGCAAAGATCAGTGATGACAAAGATTGGTGATGGAAAAGATCAGCGATGACAAAGATCAGCGATGGCAAGATCAGAGTAAGCGGAACAAAGTAAGCTCGGGAGGAGAAGTAGCATTTCTGATCGTTGGATCCCATTTACAATTCCCGATGACCGTCAGATCAAGTGTTGATTGGGACTGTTGATCCGAGACTCCATTTCGGAGTTTCGTGACTCACAACTTGGAGAGGCAAGAAATATGACCATTGAAATCACGATATGCGAAATCACGATTTAATCGCAGCCATCAGATCAAGGTGTGATCTGGACTGTCGATTCCATTTCAGAGTTTCGTGGCTCGCGACTTGAAGAGGCAAGAAATATGACCATTGAAATCGCGATATGCGAAATCGCGATTTAATCGCAGCTGTTAGATCAAGGTGTGATCTGGACCGTCGACTCCATTTTGGAGTTTCGCGACTCGCGACTTGAAGAGGCAAGAAATATGACCATTGAAATCGCGATATGCTAAATCGCGATTTAATTACAGCCGTCAGATCAAGGTGTGATCTAGACCGTCGACTCCATTTCGGAGTTTCGCGACTCGCGACTTGGAGAGGCAAGAAATATGACCATTGAAATCGCAATATGCGAAATCGCGATTTAATCGCAACCGTAGATTCATCGAGATCGTGGACTGTTGATTTAAGCTTCATTTCGGAGTTTCGCCTATCGCAACTTGGAGTGACAAGGACCTCCATTGAAGGAATCACGAGATGTGAATTCACGATGAGATCTGGACCGTAGATTCATCAAAATCGTGGACCGTTGATATAAGCTTCATTTCGTAGTTTTGCCTAGCGCAACTTGGAGTGACAAGGACCTCCATCACAGGAATCGTGAGACGTGAATTCACGATGAGATCTGGACCGTAGATTCATCGAGATTGTGGACCGTTGATCTCAACTCCATCTCGGGGTTTCGGGGATCGCGACTTGGAGAATCGAGATGCCTCATCTCTAGACTCACGAAATGTGAATTCGTGAAAAACACTTTTTGCATAAGTGCTTGGTCATGGCCATGGTCATATAGAGGAAGGAGCCAGCGCAGAAAAACTCTGTTTCGGAGTTTCGAAACTCATGACATGGAGACTCAAGATGTCTCATTGCAGAATCTTTGAATTGCGAAAGTGCGAAATGGGTAATTAACACAAGAACCCATCAGAGTAAATCCAATGATGCAGGTGAATCTAAGCATAATTGAAGGGCTATTGTTGCACGTCACAGTGTAACTTCCAGAAACCACTGATGGTTTCTTCCAGAGGACTCGAAGACACTTCGGGGTGATTGACAGAGGAGATGAAGAGTCTCTGGGAATCTTCAAGAGGGATGAAGATGCTCGTGGAGGTGATTGACAGCTAGATGAGCATTGACGCTTGTAACTGGAACAGAGAAGGTGAGCTTGACTGTCACAGAGAAGACGAAGAGTCTCAACTGCCATAGAGACCGAGGAATCTCAGCATAACATACAGTGATGTTGAACGAGTGGAAAAACGGCCAGAGAAGCTGAAGAGTCACGATGATGATCAGACAGAGCAGTTGAGTTGTGGAGGATATCAGCACGGTGTGAGTATGCAGAGGCATTGCGCGCATTGCATGCACAAGGTGCACAAAAGCTATAAATACACAGTACAGAGAAGAGATGGGGTTGTTGTTGTTGTTGGGGTTGTTGTGGATGTTGTTGAAGGTGATTCATGCATGAAGAAGGATCAGAGTGCAACAACTGAAAGGAATAGAAGAAGAACTGTGCAGCAAATGGACATGGCGCACAGAGCATAAAAGTAGAAGAACAGAATGGGCAACGGATGCATGCTGGAAGACAACGAGGAAGTCTGAGTAGCAAAATCTTGCAGAACAGTGATGAGACTGGTAAGTTGTTATTGAACACTATATCACTGTAATAGGTTTCAGTATTTCATATTCATAATCCAGGGAGGTTGGGAGGTGCTAGGGAGGACTGGTGTCCTTAGAGGTTCAAGTGGGGGCTTGAACACAGGGAG
>ML788084.1:224652-245400 GCA_009831015.1 Picea engelmannii
ACTCCATGCGTGCGAAGGTGGTGGGATTACCATCGCCACGCATTGCATTAATGACCTGTACAGAGCTGTTAAAACCATAATCATTTAAACAACTGGATCGATCAGCCAACAGGTGAATCATCACCTCTACGTGCCATTCATCCTAGTGAGAACCAACACCTCATACGATAATAATATGCCAAGTGTTAAGTTTTAAACAAGCACGGTACCAGCATTAACTATTGATCCAACGTGCCAATTCCATCGTTCAATCAATCGCTCAAACACAGGGTTCACATAGTTCGGGTCTTATGAACCATTCAACGTATAATCCAACTTTGCAAACATAGTATGTCAAGTATTGATTTGTAAAGTCGAATGTGATTAATTCATGCGCCTTGAACTATTGCTATCACACCTTATAAACTTGTCCATGTATTCGATGCATATGGTAATGTTTTCATTCCAATCTTTTGAGAACAATATGATCAAAACTTTTCATATAATAACTGAGTGAGAATCCATAATAAGGAGAAAAAGCAATAAGACTAAATCTATTACAATTTTCATAAGATCGAAACAAGACCAATAACTTTTATGCCCAAAGGTTTAACAATCAAATATATCCAAATGTGTAGTCAAAATAAGATAATGCTCAAGAAAATAAGTTCGAGACAACCTTTAGCAGTCATGTGATAAACCAGTGATCAAGCGTCTTTCAGCAAATTAACCAAAAACGATGACAATCTAAGCAACGAAAGAGGTGTTTTCACACTTGCAGTTGTGAAAAATGAAATGAAATTAAATCGTAATTGTCGCACAAAATGAGACGAAATGTTTAAAAGAACAATGCGACAATGATTTGTCGTAATACGACAAGGTGTAGGCAGCTTTTTGAGAGTAATAAAAAAAAATGGGTTGGCTGCCAACATGGTGTAAGGCCCATATCAGAGTGGGAGGACCTTCTGATGGTGTCATGTGAGGTGCTCTTTCTGCAAATGCAACCATACCTTATCTCCCACTTGAAACTTGTATGGTACCCGATGTTGATCATGGCATTTCTTGTACTTGGAGTTGGATTTATAAAAAATGCCATGAACCTGTTGTTGAATGTACTTAATTCGCTCAAAAAATTTGGTTGCTCGACTGCCTCAGTATGAGCATGGGAGGACTCTTCCTGTGCAACTACAATGGGAAAAGATACGTCAATGTAGGCCAATGGATGGAACCCCAAGCACACCTAAAAAGGGTTGTGGCCAATAGAGATGTGGAGGGATCTGTTGTAGCTATGTTGAACATAAGGAAGGTTCTCATCCCATGTGAATGGATTTTTGGAATTGTACATCCTCAAGATATGGAAAATCATCTTGTTGACTACCTATGTTTGTCCATTAGTCTGTGGGTGGAAGGTAGTCAATTTGTTCAGCTTGGTGTCCATCATTGACCATAGCTTGGACCAAACATTACTTAGGAACCTATTGTCTCGACCTAAAATAATGGTCCATGGGAGCCCAAAATGAACCCAAACACATTCAAATAAAATCTTAGCAGTGGCCTCAGTTGTGATGCTCTTCTTGCAGGGTGCCAAAACTACCATCTTAGAGAATCAATCAAGTGACATAGTCATCCCCATGCTTGGTAAGGAAGATCATACATGTAATCCATGGAGATGGACTCTCAAGGCCTATCGAGAGTAGGCATAGGGTGTATATCCCCTATTTATTGATGGTGGGTTTTTAAATGGTGTAGGTAGTGCATGATCTGATTTACTTGTAGACATCTTGTCGAAACTTCAACTAATAAAAATGATTTTGCAATACTTCCATTGTTTCGTCCACACCAAAGTGTCCTACCTCACGAATGTAATGGGATTCCCAAATAAGCTTTGCACACTCACTTAAAAGAACACAGAGATGGATCATATGGCATAACAATCCAACCTAGAGATGAAAGTATAGAACTGATTTTCCTGCGATAAATGTTTGATAGGGAGAAACAAAGTTAGAGTCACTATTGTATAATCGTGGCCACTCAGATGTCTCATGACCACGGGAGTTAAGAACTATGGTTAGCGCCACAACCAAGGGTCGATTGAGGCAATCTGTAACATGGTTGGTGTTTCCCGTCTTATACTTGATGTTCAAGTGGAACTAATGCAGGTACATGGAACACTTTTGATGACATTCATTCTGTAAATTTCCTTGTGTCTACATGAATTCCATAGGCCTGTGATCAGTGTGGATGATTGTTTCCTTCCCTATAATGCAATTCTTCCATTGTTGACACGCTTTCACAATGGAGTAAATATCTTTGTCGTAGGTGGGGTATCTTATAATAACATTAGATGATGTTTCACTGTGATAGGAAATCAAATTCCCATGTTGAGTGAGGACTGCACTGATAACATAATATAAAACATCTATCTCAATATCAAATGGTTGTTGCAGGTTTGGCATAATAAGGGATGGTGTTGATCAGAGGTGGAATTTCAAATCCTTGAATGATTTCTACTGGGGAGTGGCCCAACAAAACTTGGCCTTCAAACCACCCTTAGTCACTTGGATTAGGGCCCAAGCGATATGACAAAACCCCCAAAAAAACCTATGACTAAATTTGGCAAGGCCCAAGAAGTTGTAGAGCTCAGTCAGTGTCTTAGGGGTTGTCCAATCGCAAATGACTTGAATCTTGGTTGGATCCACATGCACACCCTACTCATCCACGATGTATCCCAAATATTGGATTATTTGCATGTCAAAGGAACACTTCTCTAAATTGGCATATAACTTGTGTTGTCATAGGGTGCCCAAGAACTATTGAATGTGATTCAAAATTTCATCCCAGGTTTTTCTAAATATGAGGATGCCATCCAAATATACGACTACAAAGGAATTTTTGAATGAACGCAATAAATCATCCATCATCCACATGAATATGGTCGAGGCATCAGTCAATACAAAAGGCATAACCAACCACTCGGAGAGACCTTCTTTAGAATTGAAGGTTGTCTTCCATACATCATTTTTCTCAATCGACACATGGTGGTAGCCTGACTTCAGATCAATCTTACTGAAAAATTTATCTACCTTGAGTTGATCGAGAACATCATCATTATGGGGAATGAAGGTACTATTTTTTTACTATGACCTTGTTCAGGGCTCTGTAATCAATATAAAGTTTCCATGTCTCTTCCTTATTTTGTACCAGAACAATTGAGCTCTTGTAGGGTTAGGATCTTGTTTTGATGTTGCACTTCAGAATTAGTTCTTGGATCTAGCGTTTGATTTATTCATTCTCCATAACGTAATGTATGTACATAGAGTCGTCAAGAAGAGGATCATCGTGTGTCAAATCAATCGACTTCTTTACCTAACAATTCAAAGGCACCCCACTAGGTGAAGAAAATATGTCTTTGTGCTCTTCTACTAATTTTTCCACCTACTATTGCTATGTAGAGATACCTTGTGTAGAGATTTTGGCAGTTGTAGTGACCTTCGATTCACCTTCTGACCAAACAATAAGAGGAAAAATCTCCCGGTTTGAGAAACCTCCTTTTGGCACTACTTTGCGGAGATCAAAGAGACCATGGAAGTTGGGACTTCCTCTGGTACCCTGTAGAGTTGACCTCCCAAAGTAATATTGACACTATGGGGCCTAGATTCATAAACAACATGATGCTTCCACACATATGGTTGACCTAAAATGACATCACAAACTTCAAGGGGGTAAATATCACACAATACCTCATCTTTGAAGGGTCTGATGGTGTAGTGCAAACAACATTGTTGGTTGATGTAGATGTCTCGTCCCTGGCTGAGTCAACCAATGGTGTATGGTTGAGGATGCAACACCATTATTAGATCCAATATCTTAACGACCTCTGTTGATATTAGGTTCTTATGGATACCACTATCAATAATGAAATGGAGGGGGGTCCCCTTCACCCAAATCTATGAGTGGAAGAGGCGCTCCCCTTCTTCAGGATCCTTTGGTTCCTATGGTTGGACTTTTGTGGTAGCATCAGTGACACTAGGTTCTGTGTCAATGATTTATTTTCCCTTTTTTGGTTCTGAATCAGAGTTTGAGTCGACATATGGTTGTGAGGATTTCGTCTTAGCCAACAATGTTTGTTTGGAGAGGCATTCTTCAATGTTGTGCCAAGGGATTTTTTGGAACTCACACCACTTTCCAGTGTCCTTCTTCAAATTCCCATTACCCTTCTTTTTGGTGGCTTGGACTGGTTGTTTTAGGGTTTTCCATCCTTGCTATATCCTTTGGTTTGTAAGTTGTGACCACCTTTACCATGCTTCTACTAAGATTGGTTTATAGAGATGAAATCATGCATATTCTTTTGCTTGAACTTTTTATCAATCTTGAAAGCATATCAGTAAGTGGCTCCCAGTGAGGAGATGTCCAATAAATCCATATTTGTTTGGATGTACCTATGTATACCATTGTGGTACTCCAGGACCAGGTTCCACTAAGAGTCTTTAATACCCAACTTTGTGTGTAAGGTATGGAATATGTTGGTGTACTCTGATAACGTCTGGTCTCTCTTCTGACGTAGAGTTGTCCATCTCATGTACGGGTCATCATATTTTCCAACATGGTAGTATTTATCATTAAGAGCATTGACAAAATCCACCCAAGTGGGTTTTGGCCCCAAAATTGTAGTCTCGTCTCTGAAATGTTTCTCATAGTAAGTTTCCAACCAATATCTGACATGGGGAAAATCCTTAAGGACTATGAAGGTGATATTTTCACTCTTGGAAAAATTTTGGACAGAGAAATAACCATTTTTCCAAAGCATCAACTTCTATTTGGCCTTCAAATAAAGGAACATCAAAGTTAAATTGTACCTTGAAGGGGGTCACACCTTCGAAGTGATTGTTGGTTGAAAGTGTCACCATCTCTATTGGCAGTCATCGAAGGATCTTGGTGAAACTATCCATCATCTCATTCCTTTGTTTCATGAGGTCTTCCTCAAGAAATGGTTTGATAGGATCTCATGCCTCATCATATCTCTTTTCTTCCGCCATGGGAGGCCGCTTGGGTTGGCGAGAGAGGTTGTCCTCGAGAGAAACTAACTCGAGACCCAACTCTCTACACCCTGACCTCATCAAGGACATGCACTAAGAAAAGGAAAGGAGAAGATTGTTATGATACCATTGATCCAAATTATATTGAGAATGACATGAAGGAAAATATATGACAAGGAAACACACATAGATATTGCAAGAAACACAGTAATACAATTAAAATCAAATTCTATTAATGATTGTTTGAAATACAAAAGACTGTAAAATGAAAAGAACACAAGCTAGCAATAATGGTGGTATCTTATCTATGAATATAGATATGTGATGGCTATGTTCATTTTCCATAATATTATTTCAAGGAGGTTGAAAAGGAATTTTAACATAAAGCATCAATGATAAAACCCTAAACATAAAAAAAACTAATCCTAGAAGATGAAACACCAAAAGGTTTGTGGTCCCTGATGTGGTTAGTTGATACATCAACTCCTCGAGGGCATTATTGTTGCATACGATCTCTATTTGGGGCACTCAGTAACCCATTGGAAAAGTATATCCAAGAAGTACACATTTTGAACAACCCGGTATATATAGGGCGCTACCATGTCAAAAAATGTTGTTTAGGGCCTCAAAACAACCCCAGAAGTTTGGGACCTAAAAAACCATGTTAAAAATGCTAAGATGTGGAACCACTCTGAATTAGTGGAATAGATGGGTGGCCACCAATATCCACCTGGATCATTCATAAGGGATCCACCCTCTAATTCCAACATGGAAGGAAAAATGGGGTTTGTTGGAATACGTCTAATCCTCCTTGAGACCAACGTGACTATACTTTAGTAAGTGATTGCCAGACAATACATCCACTCCATGCTTGAACCACTTTCCTAAGGTATTATTCAACAAAGGATTATCGAGAAAAACCCCACGATGATAAAGGACTTAGTCTCTAAATAAAGGTGAGTATAATATTTGGTCTTCAAATAGTGAGTCCTTTGACTAGTCCATGAGCTATAATTCATCTTCCATTGTTCCCTCAAGCCCTCAAATCTCATAGATATTACAAATATGTTATCACTCTAACCTAGATATCATTTACTTCCAATTATTCAAGCCCCTCTCCTTTCACTTTGGCTTTTGACACTGTCTGATACAGATTTATGAGGGAATGAAATGAAACATAGAAATATCACACGAAAGACATAGAGATATCGCAAGAAACACAGAGATGTAGTAATACACAATTTCTATTAATGAATGAAATGCATAGGAACTGTAAAATATAGAATGAACTGAACTCGCTATATTGGTGGTAGCTTATCTCTGAGAATAGATGTGATGGATATGTGAATTCACAAGAATATGTTTACAATGAGGCTCAAAAGGAATTTTTAACTTAAAGAATTAATGAGAAAAACCTAAACATACAAAACCATAACCCCTAAATATGAAACACCAAAATGTTTGTGGGCCTCGATGGGGGTAATTGATACATCAACCTCTTAAGGGCATAGATTTTGCATACAATCTTCATTTGGGGCACTTTGTATACTATCGAAAAGGTCTAGTTGAAAAGTGCATGCTCAGTTTGGCCTAGCATTTTCCTTTGGATACATGCTACGTGTTGTCGTGCCAAAACAAATGTCATTTAGGGCCTCAAAACAACCCCAAAAGTTCAAGATCTGAAAAAATGTAGAAAAAATACCAAGGTGGAAAACCATGTTTTGAGCCACTGGAATAGTTGGGTGGCCATTGATATCCACCTGGGTCATTCCTCCCACCTTAGGAAGAAATGGTCCCCATTGCTTCAAGTTCCCATGGGATATGGGGAAGCTTTTAATGAATCTGAACCTTGGTGAGTTGCTTGCCTTGCTGAGAAGTTGTCTTGTTTTTGCTTGGCATTAGATTTTTGAAGGATGTCATGAACCTATTGTTGGAGGGTTTGGATCCATTAAACCAATATATCTACATGATCTTCCTTGATCTGAGTGTGGGAGGACTCTGTCGGTGAAGATGCAACATGAAGAGTTATATCAATGGGGGCTAATGGTTGGAACCCCAAGAACACATGAAAAGGGTTGTGGCCAATAGATCTAAAGGGATATTTTATATATATATATTGATTGGGTAGTGTGGAGGCACCCTCGCAGGTGAAGCAGGAATATCTCTGTGCTCTTCTACAATCTTGTTGACCTGCTTCTACTAGATAGAAAGGTCTTAGGCCAAGGCTATAGTGGTTGTAGTGTCCTTCTGTTCACGTTCATATAGGATCGTGAAGAGGCTAAAAATTTCCATATGAGAGATTACTTTGTGAAAATATTTTGTCAAGACAATAGTTAGAACTACCTTTGGTACTTTGTAGAGCTAACCCCCTAGAGTAACAATGGCACTACAGGGTCGAGACTCATAAAAAACATGACACTTCCACATATATGGTTGGCCTAAAATAACATCACATACTTCTAATGGGGAAACACCACAGAGTACCTCATCCTTGAAGGGCTTGATTCCAGAGGAAAGGCGACAGTGTTGGCTGACGCAGAGATATCATCCATGGTGAAGCCACCCAATGTTGTATGGTTGTGGGTGTGGTGTTGTTGACCAAACCAACTACTTGAAAACCTCTATGAAGATTAGGTTATTTTGACTTCCACTATCAACAATGAAATGCAATGGGGTACCCTTCACCCACATCTATGAATGGAAGAGGCGGTCCCCCTCCTCAGGCTCCTCTAGTTCTTCTACTTGGATTGTTGTGGTCATGATGATAGTAGTGGCTTCTGCGTCAATGATCTGTTCCTTTTAGTTATTTCTAAATCAGATTCTGAGTCAAGGTTAGGCTCTTTTTCTTTCAACTCGATCACTAATTAATTTTTCAAACGAAATTCATCAATGTTATGCCGGGGGATTTTATGGAATTCACACCACTTTCCAGTGTCCTTCTTCATCTTCATGTTACCCTTCTTTTCCTACAACTTGGATTGGTTATATTGATATTGGTTGTTCTGTGAGTTAGGGTTCCCTTTTCCATACTTCGGTTGTTGCAGATTTGTAGACCCCAACTCCCTCTTATTCCACTTCTTAAATTTCTACTCGATTTTGACGACATATCGATAAGCAGCTCCCAATGGTGAGATGTACAAAAACTCCATTTCCACTTGGATGTACCTATGTAGACCCCACAATATTTTAGAACCAGATGTCTCTCAGAGTCTTTGATACCCATATTGGTGTGCAAAGTATGGAAAGTATATGCGAACTCCGACACTTTTTGGTCCCTCTCTTGATGTAGTGTGGTCCATCTCATGTATTGGTTATCATAGTTTCCAACATGGTAATATTGTTCCTTGATGGTATCCATAAAAGAGTCACACGTGGGCTCGACCCCAAATATTCCATATTCCTCTGCAGATTTTTTCTCACAGTAAGTCTCCCACCAATCTTTGACATGGAGGACAACCTTAAGGAGTGCAAAGGTGATATTTTCCCTATTTGGAAAAAAATTGGACAAAGAAATAACCTTCTAGTAGATTTAACCACTTTTCCAAAGCATCCGCATCTATCTGAACTTCAAATATGGGAATATCGAAATTAACTTATACCTTGAAGGGGGTGGCACCTCCAAAGTGGTCGCTTGATGAGATGCATCGATTTTTGTTGGAAATCGTCGAAGGATTTGGGAAAAATTATCCATCATCTTCTTCCTATGTTACGCAAGGGATTCCGTGAGAAACAACTTGATAAGATCTCCTTCTCCCTCATCTCTCTTTTCTTCTACTATGGGAGGCCACTTGGGTTGGAGAGAGTGTTTTTCCTCAAGAGAAACTAGATCGAGACTCAACTCTCTATACCCCGACCTCATTTGGGACATGCACTAAGAAATGACAAGGAGAAGATTGCTTTGATACCATTGATCCAAATTTATGAGGCAATTAAATGAAACACAGAAATGTGACAAGAAAGACACAAAGATATCGCAATAAACATAGATATATAGTAATACACAATTTTTATTAATGAACGAATTGTACAGGAACTATAAAATGCAGAGTGAACTGAACTCACTAGAAAGATGGTATCTTATCTTTGAGAAGAGATGTGATGGCTATGTGCATTCACAAGAATATGTTTACAACAAGGCTCAAAAGTAATTTTAACATAAATCATTAATGAGAAAACCTTAAACATCCAAAAACCTAACCCCAAAAGATGTGACGAAAAAGGTTTGTGGGCCCTAATGGGGGTTGTTGATACGTCAACTTCTCGATGGTGTAAATTTTGCATACGATCTATGTTTGGTGAACTCGGTATACCATCATAAAGGTCTAGCCAAGAAGTACACATTTTGTTTGGCCTAGCATTTTCCTATGGTTACATGCTAGGCGCTTTCGCACCAAAAAATGACGTTTAGGGCCTCCAAATGGCCCCAAAATTTCATGACTCAAGAAACCGTAGAAAAAATTCCAAGGTGGAAAACTGTGTTTTGAGATAGTGGAATAGATGGATGGCCACTGATATCCACCTGGATCACTTCCCATATAAGCAACACACACTCTATCCCAATTTTTTTTGCTTAACCAGGTTTCCAAGTGGATCATTGTCATTTATCTTTAGACTTGTGGCTAGCCACAAAATTTAGGAAGCACCCACCTACTATAGGGTTTCATATTCCCCACCATCTTCTTGGTCTGATACACTATCACTTTTCTTAGAAAACTATCTCTACAACACCACGTTGGATAACGTTGTTGGATACCCATTTTTTTGATACACTCCAATCACTCTTTCCACGAGCAACTTTTATCCATGGACTCTAGCACTAGGATCCATCATTTGTCATCCACCAAGGAATCATTCATATTTTCATTTGTGATATTGTTTAACTCTCCATGCATATTCCACATAAGACAAAATAGATCATTCAATAGTAGGAAGCTCAAGATTAGGGTTTTCATCAACCCTAAAATTTGATTTGTCCCTCTTCTATAAAGAAAAAACACCTGCACCAAGATTTCATCATAGTGACAAGTATTCCTTCTATGTAGAAGTAGCACCCCTCATCCTTTGGGGATCCATAAATTTTTGGAGCACACCCTTCTATATTGGTGATCCCATGGGACTAACTCATAGGTTATTCCTTCTTTGACTCGAAAATGTGACTCATGTTATTGAATCCAAAAGAAATCCAATGGGGCCAACTCACGGATTTGACCTATACCAGCTTAGTACAGTAGGGATTCCAAGTTATTTGCAATAGATTCAGGCAGAAGCGGCTAGGGTAAACCCTGACCACTCTAAGAGATGCTCACTTGATTACCCTATGAGTGAAGTCAAAACCTCGTTAAAATCCCTAGTTACTGCCACTATATGCCTTAATCATTTATCTACATCACACATGTAGATCATAAATGAAAATAGGTTGATGTTCATGATTGAAAATTATATAATTTGTTGATAATATATTCAAATTATAGATTAATATGGTTGATTGTTAATGATTTGAGAGTGATTTCCACCATAATTTGTATATACTTAATTGTAAATGTACATAATTAAGAATCAAAAGTTTAGAACCCTAATTTCATTAAATTTGGATTAATTCTAGTCTGTCTCTTCAAGGTGGGATAAAAACAACATTTTTAAAGTAAGAATCTAATTTTGCACTTTTGAAAACCAATATTGACACTTTCATAATCTAATTTTGCAAGCATGTTTAGAATGAAAATTTGCACTTTATAAACCCCAATTTTTGTTTTAATTAGCAATTACATTTAATACATATCATTCAAAGTTTTTAAAATGGGTTACACATAATATACAAGTACAATTCCACAATTGTAAGTCTTCTACTAAATGGAGGTTTAAGGAAGACCACAAACCAAAACATGTTGATGGAATATGGCTCTGACTCTAGCTTGCTTGTTCTTTCTTGATTGATATGAATCTTCGAAACTTGAATCATGATTGGCAATCATTGATATTATCCCTCTTGTCCATGTCCCCTTAGTAGTTGGCATCACATTTTATTGTTGAAACTTAGAAATACATTTTGCATATACATCGCTTGGTCATAGCCACACATTATATCTACAATTACATGTCGTCCTCAAGTGCACACTATGTCGATACATACATACATACATACATACATACATATTACAATGCATAAAGAAATACAAATTCTGCAATTTTACAATTGCAGTAGTAGTTCCAAACAAAATATCACATTCCTCTCAACCCACTAACCCAAGGAATATACCCCCTTCACTATTCTCAGTCCATCAGGCTCTAATATTCATTTCTTAGGGCCCCCAATAGTTTTCTAGGACTCAGAGATGTGGTTTTGAAACTCTAGCTACTAAAAAATGGAGTCTTGCATTATTGTATTGTGTTTTCTTCAAAATTGACAATAATTTGCAGGATTCCTCCCGCATGTTTTCTCCGTGCTCCCATGTAGCATTTTTGGGAAAATAGTAGGTCTATTGAACCTTTACCAACCCTATGGATTTGTTCCTGAGCACTTTGACTTTCCGGTCCAGGATGTGTACTGGTTCCACCCAGATCACAATCTAATCAATTATGTGGTTAGGGTCAAGCACATATTTATTTAATAATAAAACATTAAATACATTATGCACTCTCATGGATGTAGACAATGCTATCATGTATTCAACTATCCCTATCTTTTCTGATATTTCAAAAGGTCCACAATATCATGTTGCCAACTTTGGGCGACTTCCTAATCTTAGTGAACTTCTTTTTACCTTCACTTTTAAAAATACATGTTCGCCCACTTTGAAATCTCTAAAAACTATGTTCTTTCCTGCATAACTTTTCTTCCTATCATGTGCAACCTTTGAATTATACTTGATATTTTCCATCTTCTCTTCTATTTCCTTCAATAAATCTCACCCAATAAGCACTCTATTTACTAGATTATCCCAACTCACCAGTGTGTTACACTTCCTACTATACAATGCTTCAAATGGATTCATTTTTAATGAGGCCTGATACCCATTATTGTAACAAATTTCCTTTAAGTGAATATAATCCTCCCACTTTGATGGCTGATCCATCACATACATTCTAAGAATGTTCTCAATTATTTTGTTAGTCCTTTTTGTTTTTCCATCTAACTCTAGGTGATATGTTGTACTGAGATTTAGATTTGTCCCAAAACCTTTGAACAAATCTTTCTAAAATTAGAAGTGAATTTGGGATCTTTGTCAGAAACTATTGTCTTGGGCACTCCATGTAGTCTGACAACTTCCTTCAAGTATACTTCTACAATATTTGTTACCTTGCGTGTTGTCTTTACATAAATGAAATGTGCTACCTTAGTTAATTTATCCACCACCACAATGATGGAATCATCTTGCTTCATTGTTCTGAACATCTTTGTAATAAAATACACTATGACTACTTCCCACTTCCATTCTGGAATGGGAAATGGTTGAAACATCCTTACTGGATACCTATTCTCTATCTTCACCTTTTGGCATTCTACACATGTGGCTATGTAATTAGACACTTCTTTCTTCATTACTGGACAAAAGTATTGGCTTCTTGCAGGTGCAATTGATTTTTAATATCCTTTGTGCCCACCATATGACACATTGTGCATTTCCCTCATCACTGTATTTTTCATCTCACTAGAATTCGACACATATATTTTTCCTCTATACGTGAGAATTCCATATTCTTGCAACGCATAATATTTAAATTTCTATTGTAAATTGTCTTGTTGTAATGTTTCCTTTATTTTAAAATATTGCGTATCCAAATTCGCTACTACAAGAATTTTCTCTTTTAGATTAGTCATATACATGCTAATGTATGCAATATCCATTTCATGAGCTCTCATGTTGAGTGCATTAGCCATTCGATTGTATTTTCCTTTTATATGCTTAATTTCAAAGTCATATTCACTAACAAATTTCAGCCATCTAGTTTGTTTGGAATTTAATGTGGGTTGTCGAAACAAATGTTTCACAGCACAATGGTTTATCCTTAACTCAAATTTTCTCCGTGTGAGGTAATTTCTCCACATTTTTAATTCATGTACAATGGTTTTTAATTCAAAGTCACGTGTGGCATAATTCCTCTCATGCTCTTTTAATTTTCTGGACTCATAGCATACCACATTACCGTTTTGTTTGAGGACTCCACAAGTCCTTCCATGCATGCATCAGTGCACACAACAAAATATTCATCCGGATATGCAATATTCAAGATTGGTGCACTTGTCAAAATGTCCTTTAGTTGTTGAAATCTCTCTTCACACTTGGAATTCCATTCAAATTTCACTCCCTTCTTTTGCAAATAAGTGATTGGGCTTGAAATCGTTGAGAATTTTTTTATGAATATTCGATAATAACCAACAAGACCCATGAATGATATAACCTCTATGAAATTTCTTGGCATTGGCCATCCTCTAATGGCCTCTATCTTCTAAGGATCCACTACTTTCCCATTTTCTGAAATAATATGCCCCAAGTAGTGAAAATCTTCTTTGGATAAAATATGCACTTACTTATATTAACATACAACTTATGCTCTTTTAAAAATTGCAACACCATGCACTTACTTAGATTAACATTCAACTTATGATCTCTTAAAAATTGCAACACCATTCTTAAATGTTGCTCATGTTCCTCCTATGTCTGTGAGTAAATGAGTATATCATCTAGGAACACAATTACAGACTTGTCTAGGTATTCCCTGAACACTCCATTCATTAAGCACACAAAAATAGTTGGGGCATTTGATATCCCAAATGGAACTACCATGAATTCATAATTCCCATATCTTGTCATGAATGTTGTCTTGGTTATATATTCTTCCTTTATCCTCACTTAATGATAACCTGATCTCAAGTCAATCTTGGAAAAGATTCTTTCACCTTTCAGTTGATCAAATAAATCATCAATCCTTGGCAAATAGATATTTGTTCTTTATGGTGACCTTATTTAGTTGTCTGAAATCAATACACAACCTTAAGGTTTCATCTTTATTCTTCACAAAAATAGTCAGGGCACCCCAAGGTGACACACTTGGGCATAGATACCCCTTCTTTAACAACTCTTCAAGATGCATCTACAACTCCTTCAACTTTGGTGTGCCCATTTTGTATGGTGTCTTGGACACTGGGGCATCTCATAGCACCAAATAAATAGAGAAATCAATGTTTCTCTTTGGTGGCAATCCTGGGATTTATCCAACAACATCTTCAAAATCCTTTAAAACTGGATGGTATTCAATACTTGTCGCTTTATCTTTGGTTTCCTCTTCCATATGGGCTACAAAAATATGACATCCCTTCCTAAAACTCCTTTTCAACTGCATAGCTGAAATTTCTCTAACAACTACAACTCTTGGGGTGCCTTGAACCTTACCTTTATTCCCTTCTTCATCAAGAAATGTGGTTGTCTTGTTGTAACAGTTTAGGACAACATGGTGTTTTTCCAACCAATCCATGTCAATTAGACAATCATATTAACCCAATGGTATGGTTTTCACATCTACATTTGTGTTTAGTCCATTCATGTCTATCGGACAATATTTAAATAGCTAATTGATTTTCCTCTTAGCCCCTATGTCTTATTGAGCTAAACAATATTTTTTATGCTTAGTCCTTTGCAAGTGAAATCTTTCAACAATGTTAGATTTTATGTAACTATGGCTAGCTCTAGAATCGATTAAAATTTTATGGGATGGTTATCAATCTTACCTTAAAATTCAATCATGGGGGATTGAAATTACACTTTCTTGTTGTCCAAGGATGCATAAATCCTTGTCATGTTTCGTCCCATGTATTCCATTGTTTCGGGCTCCTAAATGTTGTGGACATTCCTCATTATTTCTTCTTTGTGAGGGCAGTCCCTATATAAGTGATTTCCCTCACAACCCCAACATTGTACAGGTTTATACCTTGGACTTTTCCCAAATGAATCTACAGTCTTGTGCTCATTTTGGGTTGACTAACCATGCTGATTTTCTTGGGATTTTTTCTTGAAAAAGTGTGGCTTAAAACCTCTATTCCTTTGACCATTTTTCCCTTTCATCTTGTCATTGCAAGATTTTTGGAAAACTGGCCTTCCTCTACTTTTCTCATAAAGATGTTTTTCTCTTCTTCTGGATTCCTCCAAGGTCTTAGGGTTTCCATATTGTATCTTTTCACTGTATAAAGATGGTAATTCACTTAGAAACCTTTGGATTTTGACTTTTTCATACTTTATGAAGTCAACATACTTCAACAATTCAAAGAACCTTGTATTGTATTCATCCATTGTCATGCTCTCCATCTTGAGTTCAAGGAAATATTTCATATTCCTTTCATAGTAATGCTCGGATAAATATTTCTCTCAGAAATATCCTTTGAACTTCCTCCATGAGATCCTCTTCTCATCAAGGTGCTTGGCTTGCTTAAGTTGAACCCACCAGATGGCTACCTTTCCTTGCAAGTACTAGGTTGCAATTATAGCTTATACCCTTGAGGAGTAATCATGCAACTGGAAATATTTCTTCATTTCCAACAGCTAGGCCTCTGCCTCTTCTCCTTTCATGTGCTCACCATTGAAATTTGGTGGCTTAATTTTCCTGATTTCACCTTGCAAGATGTCTTCCTCGAGCCTTCTTCTCTATCTTCTGACATGAGACACACTTGGGCTTCTTCCTGGCCCTAAAATTGCATGATTTCTTCTAGTGGATTTATTTGGAGAATGATGACACCTACTCATGCTTCTTGGTTGTTTTTCATTCCCATGATCATCCCTTCTGTTTTGGGATCTAGATGCTGTCACTTTTCCAACACTAGTTACTTGCTTGGTAGTAGAGTCTTTGTTAACTTTCTTATGTAACATATTAATACTTTGAAGTATCTCTTCTTGAGCCTTCATAATCCTTTAATTATCTTCCCTGTAGATCTACACTTCTCTATGCAAACTTCTCATAGTTACAAGATCATGCCTACCACTTCTCTCATTAGGCCTTGTCTCATCATTTACCATATTGAGATGCAGACCTATGATATCTTCCTCATGGATGTAATATCCCTGGTCGTATTCCATAAGTCCATTCCTCATATACAAACCAAATTTATTTTCTTGTACCTCTAATTTTGCAAGAAATGTGCATGTAATAATTAGTGTTAGAATATGCATAACATAAAACAATTCATCAATTAGAATACATGTTATTCTTCATCCCAATTTATGAAGAACAAAATCCATCAAGTTAAAATATGATTCCTTAGACACATTCCTCTCTAAAATATATTTCCAATGGTTGTATTTATGCCTCAATCTGAGTTATGAGCGGAAAGTTACAACGTTCACAAGCTGCAATTTCCACTCACTCGCTGCTACAGAATTTACTTTATCACTTTCTAAGAAATTTTAGCATTCAATTCATAATTCTTGATGGATAGATGTCTTCTCCTCCTGAAGAAATTTCCACCAACTATTTTTTTTCTCAAATTTGAGCTCTGAGCTGAAAGTTATGGTCCACATAAGTTTCAATTGTTTTTCTCATTTTATCCCCATATGCTACAGGTGTTTTCTTTTTCTTATTGCACATTGTTACATACCTAGATTCCAAATATGGGTCTATGGATATCTTCTATGGTTCATAATATTTCCATAGACTTATCCTACGCCCAAAATGGACTTCTGAGTAAGAAGTTATTCCCTCTCGAAGTAAATTGGTGCCAAAATTTTACCTTAACTATCTCAGTTATAATGTTCTCATATGAGCTATGTTTTGCACCTAGAGTAGCTCATTGGATACCTCTCTCTAAATTCTTTTATTTAAGCTACAGAGACACAATGTACATTGGTACACTCTATTCTTGTGGATTTTGATTGCCTAAAAACGTCGTTTAGGGTCTCAAAATTGCCCCACAAGTTTATGACCTTCAAAAACAATAAAATTCAGAGAAAAATTGGTTGTTTTACTGTTATAACATTATTTAAATCTAAGTCGTCGATCTCAAATCAAGTGAAATTTCAGTCATTGATCTGAAATCTATCGGTGATCGATGATTGGCATTTTCCTTTGGATGCACATAACATGTTTCCAAAAATGTCAACTCGATCGTTAGTCATCGACCCTTTCCTTTCGCAACTGATTTTCAATACATCATTGAACCAACCAACCTTACCATCAACCATTTGCCGATTCTTGTTGGCATATGAAAAAACTTCACCAATTTGGCTTACTCGACCATCGACCATCAACCAATTATGACTGACATGTCATCTTGAGGTGCCAACTTGGTTGATGGGGCATGACACATGGATATTGATGTGGCATGACACATCATCACACTCCTTCCTTCATTGGTGGTCGACAACTTCTCTCAGGTGAACTGAACACCTCAAAAAATTCTACCGATCCCTAACCATCGACTATCGACGATCAATGATCAATACTTTTTCTTGCTCGATTGAGACACTTTGCTAAAAATTCCAACTCGACCATTGGTCATCGACGATTTCCTTTGGCGACTACAACAATTTTCCAATTCGGCTGACCCGACCATTGGACATCGACGAATTATCTTGGCCAACTCCAACACTTAGAAATTTTTAAACAAAATTTAGATGAATCTGGGTCATTTATCTTCCATCTGAAATGATCTTGACTATTTATCTGCTCCAACTTCCAAATGGATAAAAACAAATACAAACCATCAATATGATCCATTTTCAAAAGTATTGAAAATCAATATCGATCATAGATCTACTTCACCTTCCAAATGGCCGAAAATGAATCTTGGTCGTTGATCTGCTAGAATTTTCCAACTTTGAAAACCTTATAAGTTTCTAAATTTATTACAATGAATTTGGGTCGTTGATAAAAAACATGATCTCAACCTTCGATTCACCAAAATTCAACCAATTCTACAGAGGCCATTAAAACATGAATTTTGACCTTCCATGTTGAATTTAGTTCTGTAACTTTGCAGATTGACTCCATTAAACCTCTCTTCGATGGCTATGAGGCAAATCCAACTCAAATTTTCTCATGAATTTGGGGATTTCGCTCTAATTTTTCACCATTTTTTCCCCAAATTTGCATAGATCGAAATATGTAACAGAGAATTTTCCCAATTTGCACTCATCTTGGCCCACACAATCTCGGTGTTTGAACTATATTCTCCAATACCATAATGTAATGTTCCCCGACCGAGTTGAGGTCCATTACATGTGGAAATACTCATAAATTAAAAATTTTAAATCTGACTAATTTCCTATAGCTTACCATCTACAAATTACATAGATTTAACTACTATCGAACCATTAAATAAATGCATCCACAACATGCTAAAAATGACATGAATGAAACTTAAATAACTCAACACAATAATATATAATCATTATCAAACACAGAGTTGATATGCAACAATTAAACTCATAAATACAACACATAAATAGATAAAACACTTTTCTTTTGATTAAGTTGTGCAACCAACTACTAGGAGCGGACATTCCACCAAACCATAGACTTGTTATTCCAAATATCAACAACAAGTCACCCTTGAGCTGGGGAGAGAAATCCAAAAATGAGGGTGGTCTCTCATTGTTCACTCACAACTCATAAAACCCACAACCCAATGGTATTCTCCTACAACTATTCTGATTTTCCACCATCTCTCTTCCTCTCGACCGTTCCAACCCAAGGAATGTACCCCTTCACCGATATCAGTCCCTCGATCATCTCATTCATTTATCAGGGTCTCTCTGGGACATGTATCCGCTTATCTCTCTATTGGGAACTCAAGGGAACTCATTGCTAGTAAAAATACCAACAAACAATTGTTGTTACAGTGCAACTCACCCAGGAATTCTCTGTTTAGGCTTGAAAACCTATCTCTTTGGTCGTTTTCTCCAAATACACTCAAAAAATTCTCTAGAATGCTCTATAATTCTCCCTCCATGGTTGCTCCAACTCCCAACTCTTATTGTATGCTCTCTTCTTTTTGCTCATGCCAAAAACATTGACTGTCCAAAATTGTTGTAACTTCCCATAAAAATTTCCTCTCCTTTGTATTGATTTCTTGATTCACACACTTCCCCGAGATGATTGTACCTATCCCCCATGCTCCCAATAACTATGGGATGTGACTTCTCACACCCACCCTCTTACATGCATTCAATGATTGGATTTGGGGTCACTCAAACAAAAAATAGAGTTTAATACATAATGATAATAAAAATTTAGGAATGTGGGTGAATAGACATGGGTAATACCCAGTGGACCCCTCTCTTAGACATTCTCTTAGACCTTCCCCTCTCTTGTGGATTAATTCATACCCCATATATGTCCATGAC
Source organism: Picea engelmannii (assembly GCA_009831015.1). Taxonomy (NCBI): domain Eukaryota; kingdom Viridiplantae; phylum Streptophyta; class Pinopsida; order Pinales; family Pinaceae; genus Picea; species Picea engelmannii. The sequence goes on from ML788084.1 coordinate 243,998, forward strand.
CCCTTAGAATATGGCATCACATTTTATTGTTGAAACTTAAAAATACATTTCACATATATATCGCTTTGTCGTTGCCACAAATTATATATACATTGAGCATTAAATAAATTAGGGATTATAGTGGTGATGTTACAAGAATTACAGTGGGGATGTTACATTGACCATTTCCAAGAAGTGATCCACCCATAGTGATCTTTTACTCTTGTAGGTTTCTTATGTTTGGAACATCTATTTGAAGGATGGTTATGATTTCCACAATGCTCACAAGGATGAATGTCAAAATATTGATCCTCCATGTGGCCAACTCAATGACAATGTTGGCATTTACGAATATAATCTTGAGTTGGAGTAGGTGAATATGAATTTTCTGAATCCAACACTCTAGAACTAGATTGGTTTGGAATAATCAGAAATGTGAAAGTTCACTTCCATTTTGTATCCAAGACATGTTATGTGATTGTTGTTGATTATTTCCCAGGGTATGATGATGGGCTTGGAAAGTGCAAGCGGAACTTGTTTATAAAAAAACTTCATCTTCATTTGAAATTGAATCTTCTTTTGAAGTGGCGTCATTGATTTGATCATGTGTTGGCCACTGATAGGAATCATTCTCAAATTCAAAAAGAGAATTTCTTTGAACAAGGAATAGTTCAAAATGTTGATTCTGTTGTTTTATTTCATCTTGTTGGAGCCGTGATTCAAGATGGAGAAATTTTATTTTGTCAAAAATACTATTTGCAAGTTACTTTTATTCTAGAGTTCAATTTGTCTTCAAGATTGAATGTGTCAACTCTCATTATGAAAAGAACCACCAACTTGTTTCTCTTCTTTCCAAAATATTTCTCTCTTTCTCGAGAAGAAATTTGTCTTGTAAGCCACCCAGAAAAATATAACAGTCATCAATGCTAGGTAACTACCAATAATGATCTCGATGGAAAAAATATCTGCTAGTTTCTAGTTATCTGGTAAAGGTGATGGTTTGATCTTGTCCTTAGAAACGATCATTATAGTACCATCTTTTAATATGGAAATTATAAGTACCATGAATGGTGGGAAATCAAACTTCCATATCAATGCTAAAAGCATAAAACCTAGAAAAACATGTATTGTAATTGACACTGCATATATAAACCAATTCTTCATTTGTTGGAATATTGCATGACCTATTAACATTGTGTTGATAATAACACTAAGACCTAGCTTTGTCAAAACTATATCAGAAGAACTTCTTGTTGCGTTAGTTTCATTAGGAATGACAATTCCTAAGTTTTCCTTCTTTATAGCATGTGCATCATTAACACCATCACCAGTTATTCCACAACTATTATATTGTTCGCTCATGGCTGCTGAAAAATGTCTATAATCAAATTAGAGAACATAGTTGAAGAACCTCTCTCTCTCTC
>ML788084.1:245603-261337 GCA_009831015.1 Picea engelmannii
TTGATCGATTGATCTATTTGTTGATTGGTTAGTTGATCTATGCAAATAAAAGAACCACCATTGTTGATCAATTGTTCTTGGTTCTGGATTCATGAAGGAGAAATGTTCGAGGATTGGGAAAGGGAAGAATGAACAACTAAGTACAGGTGGCCAGCAAGAAGAAATGTTGGGTGAGTCAAATGGCCTTGGATGGATAAAAATGAATTCGATGTCAAATGGAACTATTGAAAATATATGTTGGCATTCTCTAGAACCCCTTCACTCTTAAATGTCCATAGCTTCAACACCCCAATCAACTCATCAGAGTCCCGACAAAGAAAGAGGTTTTACAGAGGTGAAAACATTCGAATTTGGGCTTGGATTTTGAGTGCTTTTGTTGTGAATCATTATATCATTAAGGAGTAAGGGTTAAGAAGGATGGATGTCGATATTTGGGCTGCTTAATTAATTATGCAAAGAGGAATCATTTGAAGAGGGTATTTTGGTGGCTTCTTCTCTAGGTCAAAGCTCATGCATGTAGTACTAAGAACTCGCAAAACTTCTAGTGGGTAACCTTGGTGCTTTGTAAAATGGTGAATACAAGTGACTAACTGATTTGAACTATGGATGAAGTGTTGAACAACGTGTCCAACTCTTGCAGATCATTGGTCAAACAAATATGAAATGAGGTAGTTGTGGTGGACATCCTAAACCTTTCATGTTATTATGGTTTCCTTGAATCTTCTTGATGGCCATCAAAGTTCTGTTAATGATGTCGCACAAGCTGTAGTATGAGGGTTTTTGGGTAGAAATAGTAGGATASAAATATTTGAGTGGAGAGTATTTCCAAGAGAGGGAGAGTRGAGGAAACCCTAAAKCATGTGCATATATGAAGGGTGTGAATAACACAAAGGAAGGAAGACTAACGTAGTGATAGACTTGCAAGTAGAGGGATAGAGTTGTAGGAATAGGGACAGGGTTTCTACATGAGGATTGAAAACACCCAAGGGAATAAATGAGGCAGAGGCATTTATGAACGAGGAAGACCAGTGAAGTTAAACTAGTATTATATGGCCAACCACCATGGCTTAATTCAATCCCTAAGAACCATAGGCACTCCAGTAGCACTATTATAATGCACACAAATGGAGATCAACATGGAATAAATTTTATTAATATGATACATGTATAAATACATTATGTATGTCCTTTGGATTCATCTTCCAAAAGGTCTCTCGGAATCCCAATGACAATTCCTATTCACTTGAATTTTCATATTCCTTCTCAAGTGAATAATACCATAACCCTAATGGATTAGGTTTCCAACAGTATTGAGCACTAAAATTACAGTGCTAGAAATAACTCTTGGTTCTGCATGGACTTCTTGGCATTTTTATTTTCTCTATATGTCTCTGAGTTTGATGGGTGTTAAGGAATTGATCTTTCCATTATTCCTCCGAAATCATTTCGGATTTTGGCATGTGGCTTGATTCTCCTATCAAGATGTTTTTCTATGATTTTCTTCCCCAAGAAAATCAAATCCAAAGGATTTAAGATTGAAGCTAATAAAATCACCATCTTGAAATTTTATCCTGGAGAATAGATGAGCTCCATAACAAATTTTCTCCCAGAGAATAGATGAGTTCTATCAATTCACCATATTGAAATTTTAAATATTCTCTAATGAAAGAGTTGTGCACATACTATTCTACTCATAAACTTTGAATTGGAGGATTAGAAAATTGTTCAAGATGGCAATTTTTATAGCGCTCAACAAGTATCAAATTTTATGGTTTTTTGTTACTTGAACAAACAAGATCTCCTTGACTTGGCTAAGATTGACAAGACTTTGTATTTTATAACCAAAAATTTGTCTAATCCCCTTCAAAGATAGATAAAAAGAAACATTTATAAAGTTGAAAATCGGGGTTTCTAAAGTGAAAAATCTAGTTCCAAAAGTGCCAATATTGAGTTCCAAAATTGCACTTCTCGATTCAATATTGGCACTTTTGGAACTAGATTTTGCACTTTTTGAATCCGATATTGGCAATTTTGTAACCAAAATTTGCAGCTTTGAAAGTTGATATCAACATTTTCATAATCTGATTTTCCACTTTTGAAAACAAGTGTTGGCACTTCCAAAATCTAATTTTTCACTTTTGAAAATCGATATTGGCACTTATAGTCTTTGACTTTGCAATTTTGGAATCTAATATTGGCATTTCCAAAACTAAATTTTGCACTTTATAAACTCCAATTTTACACTTAATTTTCAATCACATTCAATACATATTATTCAAAATTTTAAAATGGATTACACATCACCTACATGTAATTGTCATTCATGTCTTCATAATTAGATATATTTGTGATTACATAGATATTTTCATTGTCCCATAGATTACTTTTCTTATTTCTTTCCAAAGGTGGAAAAATCCATCATAACTTAGTTTCAACCAGTAGTGAGGATGTCTATCAACGGTTTTTATCCATGAATGCAAGATGACTCATAACTATTATTCAAGGAAAACCTTGCCACCTAAAACAACTCGTTGGAGGTGTATAAGGGGGTAGAATTTCACTTCGACTAGAAGCTTCTAGACCTTGGGTAGTTAACCTATTTCCCTATGTCTAAGAAAGACAATATCTTATCCAATTGGAAGCATTTTTAGGTCTTACTCCAAGACTAAAAGGTGGTTTCATCCTATATAGTATTCACAGGAAAGTTAGTGTGTCTAGTGGCCATCACTAAGGCTACCTCTAGGGGGATCACATGATTTATAGTAGCATCTATACTTATTCCAATACATGAGACTAGACACTACCCCTAGTTTTATTTTAACCCCTTTTCTAGGAGGGAATCCATCAATTAATTTCCATGGAGTCATCCACAAGAATTGTGTTTCTACTTAATAACAATTTTGTGTAATTGTATATATATTTTCATTGTTTCAATGCTAGATTTGATGTGGGTGAAGATGGGATTAGATCATATTATAGCATAAAATGGATGAGTGTGATAAATTTTATATGAAATCAAAATGGTCCATCCCCCTCCCCCAACCCTACAACCCTCCAACCAATTGTGGAATCATCCACCCATGCAATTATCCACTGAAGCATAATGAACTCTTAAATATTTCCCAAATGGTTTGGTTATTACATGCAATCCTCCTTCAAATCATAATTTTTTAATAAAAAACACCATCTTGAACTTTTAAATATTCTCCAATGTTATGGTCCACTATTATTTGAACAAATGGAGTCTTCTCCAAGGAAAACACTTATAGCATTACACTTTCTCAAGCCCTTATTTGCTCAAGAAAGTAGATGATAGAAATAAATTCTATATAAAAACTTTAGCAAACCATTGTCTCATATGGAGAATAGATGAGTGCATAAAATCATCTTCACAAGAAGAATAATTCAAATGGAATAAAATAATATAAAATCATTTTCAACATAAACATAACGTACAACTTCAATGAAAAATAGACTTAATTTTTAAATGGAATAAGTTGATATAAAAACATTTTCAACATAAACATAACAACACATTAATAAAACATTTTCAAGTAAAACATAACATCTCACATATAACTCTAATGAAAAAATAGTTATCGGGCCCTTTGTTTTGATGAATAGAAGTTGTACAAGTTATGTTGCAGCTTCATTTTGGTGAACATAAGTAGTGCAAGCCACTGAGGAGTTGGACAATGGACTAAAGGAAGAAACAAAAAGCGGTTGGAAGGACAGGGAAACATCAGTTTTGAAGAAAGAAGTTGCAACAAGATCAAGAAGAAGAGAGAACTCTCGGGTTCTAAACTAGAAAACCTAGATCAAATTATATACATGAGATCAATATGATTGTAATAAAGGGCTAGTGAAAGGCTAAGGATGAGCGATTTAATGAATGTAATGATATTGAGTCTAAGTTGGAGTCTAGTTTACTCATAGTTGTTAGTTGAGTTGAATCTTGAGATCTGGGTAAGAACCAAACTTCCATTGTAGTAGATTTTAGTATTATTGTAGAGTTGGAAAGAGCAAGGGACTGAGATAACCTTGTCTCACACTAGTTGGGAGTATCCACTGATTACTTGTACATGTGACTCAAGCTATGAGAAGAACCTGATATATGCTAATACAATTGGAGACCCAAATTTTGAATATATCTTTTTTATTTAGTCTTCTAAATGTATTGAATTATATGTTATGTTTTATGTCTGATATGCTTAAATGGTTATAGCTTTCTTTTGAATGCCATTGCAACTCTATTTTATCCATTCTCGGCTAGGAAATGTTCAGGACTGCATCAGGTATAAGCTATCTTGCGCAGGTCTGGTATGAGTCTTGATACTTCAAGGATCCACCTAAGTATTCTTTGTACCCTTCCCTATCCTACTCATCTCGGTTGCGCTTCGGGTGAGACTTCTTCCCTCTCGGGAAGATGAAAATGATAGCGCACTAGACTAATTCGATACCTTTTGTTGGAAATTGTAAAAGGACCTTGGTCTGATCACTTTTGCGCCAACAAAATGGTTTTGTTGCCAGGACGTGTGTTTTAAAAGGGAACCTGTAAGGATAATTCTTCTGCGGATCTATAGATATGATATTCGAGAATGGTGGGAATGAAATTATGATGCCTTTATATGGAAGGAAGCAGATTTTCCACAAAAAAGTGTGAATGCTACAAGAGATTTTGTCTTTTTATTCAGAAAGATCGAGTAACCAGTATGAGATATTCTGGGTAAAATTCCCAGAAGAACTATTCCATTGGATAGATTGGATACAAGAAGCTCCAGAATTCCAAGAACACGTCAAGAAGACCTGTACTTGGGATATAGATAAGATCGCGACACTTCATCAGGTGGATCACCAGATTACGCGAGTAGTCAATTTCTAGGTTAACACGACTTTGGAAGGATATATCATTGAATTCGCAGTTGAGAATCACCAATATTTTTCATGGGTGAAAGAAATTTTCAAGAAAGGTGCACATAGGAGGTTGTTGAGGGAACTACCCCATGGATCAAATCATTCTTGATAGGGGAGGGGATGATAACTATTCCATCGACTGAGATGGTAGCCTAAACACCTACGCTTGGGGTAGGGTGATTTTGGGGTAGGATCATGACCTAAGAAGGGGAAATAGTTCTTTGGCAGATGGGGAAAGATCAAGAAACAAATGCAAGAAATGAGCAAGCCTTGAGGAGAGCCACCATAGTTGAGAAGTGGTGGTGCAGAAAGGTAAATAAAGAAGAAAATCAGTGAGAGGTGTTGCAGAAATAAATCGGATCAAGAGGAATAGATGAAAGAAAGAAGGAAGAATTGAGGAAGGTAAGAAGACAAGAAATATTGGCTAGTTTAAGATTACATCAGAGAGAAGCAGAGAGAGGAAGGAGTCCCCAGGTGGGTGGACGCGAAGAGGAGTGTGGAGAAGAAAGGGAATATGAAGAAGTCTGGACCTTGTAGGAGACTAAGAAGATTCAGTCCTGATATTAGGAAACATTGGGAATCAAGTTGAGAAGGCTGCTCCAAAGGAAGAAAGCGAGACCCCCAAATCAAATAAACCCACCCAAAAGTCAGTGGAACCAACCCCGAATCACCCGTTCCCCAGGTGTCCTCTGCACCCATGGTAAATTCTCCACTGCCTACTTATGATATTTATGTTCCATCGTAGTCAGTTAGTCAGTCACAATCTATAAGTGTAAATGCTGGGAGGATATTGGGATCCCCTGACATATCGCAACTAGGACGATTAGGTTTCATTCTAATAGGAACAGTGAGACCCAAAATGGATGGAAATATGGGAGGCTCGATCGCCCGATACCCAGATTTATGGGGTAAAGGGGAGGATAATGTAGAGAAAAATTGGTTCCTACATGAAGCCATCTGGAGATCTAGAGGGACTCTCGATGCAAACAAGTTAGTAGAGTTTCAGACTACCTTGAGGGATCGTGCTCTCAAATGGTACATGAAGGCTATTGAACCAGGGGTGCAAGGACAAGTGTTCATCCTTTCCCAAGTTCATTTGAAGTTCATCATTGAATTCAAACTACCCCAGTCAGAGTAACAAACTCTCTCTAAGTTACATGAGATTCAACAAAGGGGAGAAGAATATGATTGGGAGTATAGTAAGAAATTTAAAGATGTTATTGGGAGGTTAGCGCATCCAATTCATGAATATCACTAGAGGGAATGGTACATCCAATGATTAATACCATTGACGAGAATTCCTCTAACACAACAATGAATAACCACCTTAACAGATGCCTTGGAACAGTCGATGAAGATCGAAGCCATGGCAGGTTATCCAGGGATTTTGAGGGTAACTAGGCCTCTAGTAGATGCAAATTTGCCACAACTCCAAGGAAAATTATCGGTGCTAACAGAGAAGATTCAATAATTAACCATACCAAGACCATGACGACCTCAAGTTTGGTGCAAAGGATGCTACACAAAAGGGAATCTAGCAAATGAATGTCCTGGCATGAGGGGAATAGGACCTCCTCACAATCTGATGGGACCCTCTCCAGGACCAATGGGAGGAGTTGCGCAAGTATTTTTGACTCCACCAATCCATGCACTAGGGATATACCATACCTTTCCGGGCACTCAAACATCTCAGTCAGCTGAGTATTGTGATATTTTTTGGACACATGGGCATGCGCTGAGGCAGTGTCCTATTATGCAGAAGTACATAATTGCACCCAATACAATACATTGTGAGTTATATACATCTATGAAACATGCTACAAATCAATGTAGAGTGTTGGACACACTTGATGACAGATTAGGTCAAACAACATTCAGAATAAACGAAACCCCCCAAGGACCTAGAAGAGGCCAGGGAGGTGGGGTTGGAGGTGGATTCAGAGGAGGAATAAATGGAGGAAGAGGTTTGAGATGATGCTATAACTTCAGCAAACAAGGTCACTTGGCCAGAGACTTCCCTCACTGAAGACGACCATGGTTCTCTCACTACATAAATAATGGGCATGCAATTGAAGATTGCCTATAACTAATCGTGAAATGGGAAGATCGGGTTTGTAAACAAGGATATAACCTCATAATCTCAGAAATTAAAAGGGGAAACAGGGGAAAAATACCTAATATCAACATCAATACAAGCGAAGGAGAAAAAACTGGGGCAGATGGAGACAGTCAGCCCAAGATTCAGAAAGTTGTTCTCGAGGATGACATGTATGACCATGTGAAACAAAAGTTGTTCTTCAAAGATGCAATAGAAATATTTAAGAGTATCCCCACTCTAGAGATAGTGGATAATTCCCCTAAAGTCACCTCTCAACCTAAACTTGTGCAAGCCCCTACCTCACCACCAGCACGTAGAAACTCTATAATTCCAAAGAGACACCCTAAGCAATCTCAAAACGTAATCAATCTATGGGTTCAATTGTTCTTTGATATCATGGGGGGTGACCAACTTATGGGGAAGTTGTGAAACACCTTGTACCTAATACTGGGAAATAAGGGAACCCCAGAATCCATAGTAAGGACCAACCTCCTTGAGAAGAGTACCCATAAAATACAAATAAGAAAGGTGTGAACATGAAAAAAAATTAGGTTAGAATCCTAGCTAGATGATTTTGAAATCAAAGATGTCATGCTAGATTTGGGATCTGATGTCAACATCCTATCCAAAAAGACCTGGGAAGATTTTGGAAAATCTCAGTTAGTGTATTCCTCCATCCAGTTGAGAATGGAAAACCAATACTTCATTTTCCCAGTAGGAAGGCTGGAAAATGTGGAAATTGATGTTGCGGGAGTTAAAACCACAACCGATTTTGAAGTAATTGAAATCATGGGAGATAAGGATCCTTACCCTGCTATACTTGGAATTGATTGGGCATACAATAACTATGTTATCTTTGATCTAAATAGGGGCACCATGAAATTTGAAGCATATGTGATAAAAGTAGTTCAACCCTTAGATCCATGTTTAGGGCCTAGATACACTGAACCGGTGGAAAACAATATGGAATCAGATGCTCTGGACCAGTTATACACCATAACAACAGGAACGAGACCAAATTACATAAATCCCACTGTAGATGGATCAGTAAGTTGGAGAAGTATACAGTATACTGACGAGGATTCAGAATTAGCATTTGACAGTTGGCAACAAGGCTCATATGAATGATTCTCAAGATGATGCACGATTGTCAAAGCAACGAGATGCATTGGAACTGAGATCAGATAACACCCGACATATGATGGTACCTCATAGGTACACAGTTTTCTTGCCAACATGGAAGAGAAAATAGCGACGAATCAAAGGATCTTTGTTCTTGACTTAGCCTTGCAGGATTTCCCCACTAGATGGTGGGCCACTCATAAATTCTTGATTATGGAATGGGAAGACGCAAAGAAAACCATCTGATGTCGATTCCAAAGTAGGGATCAGCTGAAAGAAGAGATGAATATAAATTTTCAAGATGCGCAACTGTTCGATGGCCGGCCTGACCCTAAAGTGCATATTGAGCATTTCTTAAAGTAGTGGCAAGTTGTGGAAGTACCCTCTCACCTATGGGTTTAGGTATTTCTCCACTCATTGTGTTTAATCCAAAAATCTTGGTATATACATGAGGAGATCAGAAGACAAACAAGTTGTTGGCAGACCTTACAGGACAAATTTTGCAAGGACTTCTCCTTTACAAGTAAGTACTCTAAGCTCAACACAGTCCTTCAAAGAATCAGAGAAATGATTTTTATTGACATTTGCATACAAAGATTAAGTCCAGTGGTATGTGTTGACCATATTCAATTTCTTCAGTCTAGTCTGAGTCTTGAATCTGATAAGATAGTTGTAGCTTGATGTAAAGTTGATAAATACCTGGAGAAACCCGATGACTTAGAGGAGTTTAGAAACTTGACTATTAAAGAAAAGAAAGGCAGTAGAGAAATTCAAGATACTATAACTAGTCACCCCTATAGCTCCTATAACCATCCATTAAAGTTTCAAAAAGTTAATATAGGGAGTACAGAGAATCCTAAGATAGCTTCCATAGGAGATTACTGGGATGAGAAAACTATGAATGAAGTACATAGCCTGTTGCAGGAGTATGATGACTTTTTCTCGAAAACATTTTCAGAACTAAAAGGTATAAAAGGATCCATGGGAGAAATGAAGATCGAGTTGAAACCTGACTCAAGACCTGTGAATCATAGACCATACCAACTCAATCCTAAAATAAAAGAGAAGGTCAAGAAGGAAGTGGACAAAATGCTTGCGACATAACTTATTTTCCCAATCGAAGAAGAAGAGTGGATTAGCCCCATAGTTATCCAAAGCAAGAAATATACAGAAGACATTTGGGTCTTTGTGGACTACAAAAGTATGAATTATGAATGTGTGCATGATCCGTTTCCAACACCTTTAAGTGACGAAGTGTTAGATCAGGTCATGGGAAAAGAATCTTATTCGTTTACAGACGGATTCTTGAGATATCACCAAGTCATAATTGTAGAGGAAGACAAGAAGAAGACCACATTCATAACTGAATGGGGGTCATTCGCATACAATACAATTCCCTTTGGCTTAAAGAATGCCCATGCAATCTTATCTCAAATTGTAATAGCAACATTTCGAGAGTTCATCCACAAGTTTGTAGAGGTCTACATGGATGATTGGACAATATACAACCTATTAAAAGACCATGTAGGGATACTCCGGTTGATGTTGGATATATGTCGTGAATTACATATATCTTTGAATCTAAGAAAGTGCATCTTCTATGTACCACATGGAAATTTGCTAGGCCATATTGTATGTAGCGAAGGAGTCTTGGTAGAACCAGCTAAAGTTGTGGTCATTCTGAACATCCCACCACATACAAGTGAAAAACTATTGCGCTCTACAATGGGACATACAGGATATTGCTGTAGGTTTATCAGAAGATATGCAACTATCACCGCACCTTTAGAAAAATTGTTGAAGAAGTCCGAACTATTTCGGTGGACACCAGAGTGTGACAAAGCATCCAACATTCTCAAAGAAAACTAAGTACTGCACCTATCTTGATATTTCCCAATTGGGAAATTGAATTCCATGTAGATGTGGATGCATTGGGCATTTCCCTGGGAGCCATCTTAGTGCAACTAGGGGAAGGAAATATGGACCACCCTATCTATTTTTCTAGCAGAAAACTTTCGTAAGACGAACGCAACTACATAACCACTGACAGGGAAGGTCTGGTTATGATTTATGCACTACAAAAGTTTAGACACTATTTTTTAGGCTCTCATTTCAAGTTTTTTACTGACCACTTTGCGTTGAAGTACTTAGTCAATAAACCAATACTTGAAGGAAGTATTTGCATGTGGCTATTGTTGTTTCATGAGTTTTCATTCAAAGTAGTTGTCAAACCAGGAAGATGCAATGTAGGTCCATATCACCTGTCCAGATTGGAGTCAGGGGAAAGTGGTGGAGCAGTGGATGATCAACTCCCTGATGAAGACCTATTCTGAATTGAGGCCATCCTAGAGTATCTTGAAGACATTGTTGTCTTCCTCAGTACAGGGACCTGCCCAGAAACTTACTCTGCAACCCAAAAACGGCATATGGTGGTTTGCGCAACCGATTATCAATTGATTGTGGGACAACTTTACAAATTGGGACTAGACAACATCCTCATAAGATATGTCTTGAATCATGAAAGACAAGATATATTGTGGGAATTCCACAGTGGAGTTGCAAGAGGACATGTTGGAGGTAAAGCTATTGCACAGAAGGTACTTCAAGCTTGATTATGGTAGGCTACATTATTTAAAGACGCTAAAGAGTATGCTAGATCTTATGACACCTGTCAAAGAGTAGGGAAACCTTCACGCAGAGATGAATTGCCCCTTCGGCCACTTAAATCACTCCAGGCATTTGAGAAGTGAGTTGTTGACTTTATTGGACCAATCAACCCGCCAGTTAAGCATTCAAAGGCCAGATACATCATTACTGCAACAGATTACCTCACGAGATGGGATGAAGTAGAGTAAGTTCAATATTTTTCAACAGATACAACTGCTAGATTCATCTTTGAAAACTTCATCACTTAGTTTGGATGCCCTAGAAGCCTAACTAGTGATCAAGGTAGTCACTTTATCAGCAGCACAATTACAACATTGACAACATAATTTCTTATACAATACCATAAGAGCAGTCCCTACCATATACAAGCTAACAGTACAATGGAGGCATTCAACAAATTATGGAAAGAGGACTAACAAAAGTATGTTGTACAAACAAGGAAGACTAGGATGATAGAGTTCCAACAGTCTTGTGGGTTTACAGGACTACCACAAAGAAGCTACATAGGTATGCTCCATTTTAGTTGGTTTATGGGAAAGAAGTTGTTGTACCTATAGATTTTATCATATACATACGTGGGCTGCAGTGAGCCAGGGTGTGTACACACGCGGGCTGAAGGAGATCAGAGCGCGTAGAGATGGAGAGAGTCATGGAAGCTTGAGTAAGAGCCGGTGTCAGGTCCCTGGAGTCTGAAGCAAGTTCCATATCAACATTCTACAGGTTTAGATCTGCCATAGAGGTTCTGGTATGGGTACATATTGTCTCGATGTTTATACTTGCTCATGGTATGGTGAATGTTTGAGCCATTATTTGTATGGTTGTATTGATGTCTAAATATGGTAGTTGGTTGTTTGAATAGTTCAGATATATTCTGATTGAGGAATATCCATAATTTGTGATGGTTTTTGGTTGAGGATCATGCATAGGTTGTTGGATGGCAAAGATATGTTTGTGATTGGTTATGGTACAGATTGGGCAGTGAAAGGCAGAGTGCAGTGACAAATCATAAGTGGATGTGACAGAGGAATAAAGGGTCTAAAGTGACAGAAGGTTGAAGTTTCAGAAACCCTAGTTTTTGAAGATGCACGTAGGCTGACAGTGGGCCAGGACGTGTGCATACGTGTATTGCAGTATAGGCAAGTCACGTACATATGTGGGTTGTAATATAAACAGGACGTGTACCTGTTGACAGATTGGTATCTATTTACAAGTTGAGTCTTGTACTTGAGGATTGATTCCTCTTCTCAATTGGTGTTGAAATTTGCAGGTTGATTCTTGCATTGAGAGTTGGTGCTCTTGTTGAGTTGTTTCTCTATTCAGTTGTTGTTGAAAAAACCCAGAGGATTGTAATCCGTAATATAAAATAAACTTATACATATATCTTGTGTTTTTTGTGGTGATGGCTTATTGATGATGTTTGTTGTTGAGATATTTTTACATACAACTTGTTATAAATGAAAGTAATGAATGATGAGTAAATGGTGATTGTTATCTAAAGTTTTTTTGTAAAGGATTAAAAAGATCCCTACACTAATTCACCCCCCCCCCCTCTTAGTGTAGTCGATGTGTCCAACACATGACAAATGTATTTCCTCTCTTAACATTAGAAATTCCCCTACTTACTTCATTCTCTCATTGGCCTCATGCTCAAGGGATTCTCTTACAATATTAGAGGCTCGACATTCATGACCTCATATAGATTACTCCATAACCATGGAGATAATGTCTCATGGTATAAGTTGGTAATAATCGGAGAAGAGAGAAACTTCAAAATAAAATTCACACGATATACTCCCCCTTACATGGAGAGTACATGATTTCACAAAAATTATAAGGAAATATCAAAAGAAAAACTCAAGTTAGAGGTTGTGAAAACATGGAATGAGACACGTGGAAATAATAGTATCAAATTATTTTCATTAGACCCTAGCCTTTTTCCCCTCCTGCGGTATCATCGTTACTTGTTGCTCCTATTGAAACATTTTTGTGGATATTATATTAATTATATATTTATTTCGATGCATGTTTTACATGAAATTAGGCACGCCATGAAATGTCCTCACAGTGGTACCTAGAAAATAACAACCACGTTGCAATGCTAGCCCATATCTCATACTCATAAGCATTATTTATCCAGACCTTTGCCTTGGGATACTCACTAGGAATATCTACAATATATTTTGCATTTTTACATCATGGGGTCACTATAACTCAAACACCTAGATTGACACCCATCTAATAAATCACGTAATTAAAACATGTTCATTATTCAATCTAAGATAGGGAAGCTTTAGAACCAATGTATTACAATATCTGAGACTGATTTTATATCTAACAATAACCTCTTAACCTTAATCATTTTGTCTAGTTCTAATTGATAGTATGTATAAATCTTATATGCATTTCATAATCATCAACTCCTTTTGTCTCGAGTTTTGAAAATTTTTGAACATATTCAAGGAATAATCCATGAGTGGGAATTTCCCTTCTAGCTTGGTAACCATCCCATTTCATTCCTTGAGATTTTATTTTCCCTTCTTGTGTATGTCTAGTTGTGAATTATCCCACCATGGGGATGCATGAGCATTCAACTTGGTGCATGCAATCTTAAATCTCTCAGGGTCTTTGATTTTCTTCAATTCAAATAAATTTAACTTTTCCTCACTCCCATATATAAATTCTTCCAAATTCAAACTTCCTAAGTACAGTAGTGGTCTTCGTCCATTCTTCCATATTCAAGCTTCCTAAGTACAGTAGTGGTCTCCATCCTAGATATGCCTTCCATATATGTTAGGGACCTTAATATTCTATTCTCTAGAGCTTGTGTTTCGTTGTATTCTTCCCTTGGACATTCTTTTTCTCATTCATTACCACTCACATCTCGTAGATATTCTACAACTCCTATTTTCTACATTGCTTCAATGGAATTGATTCTAACAACAATACCTCTAAATAGTGCATGATCTCATTATCACCTCCCCTTCATTTTCCTTGGCCCCTTTTTACTATCATTACTCCTCCTCTTATATGTGCCATATTATTATTTTTTATATAAATTCTCCCCCTTCACAATTCTACCCAATAATTTTCTTTATGTTGGAACTATTTTTCCTCCCTCACTAATTGTACCCAACAAACTTTTCACTAGAATTGTTCTCGTAAATGCATAAATCAAACCTTCTCTAATACCAAACTAGTGTAGACTCACATACAAGGGAAACATTTTCTCTGAGCACACAACATATACATGAAGCAAACACATAAACAACAATATCAAGAAAAATCACAAGCAATCACCAATCTATTAATTCTTAACTTAAAACATTTAGATTCAATCTCAATGGGCTACAATGATTATAAAATAGGAACCATGCCCTTGTCAAAACATTAAAAATTCCTTCTAAACATAATTACCTACTTGACGAGAGCCCTCTAGAGTTATTGTTTTTTAAAGGTTGCATTTAGTGGTTGTTTTTACTATTGTTTCCAAAAGTGGTGCTACTAGTAGCACCTATTTTTTTAAAGGTTAAAATTACAACATTTTGCAACCATGATCCATAATGTTGCTAACAAAATGAAAAACCTTAAAATCAACCCTTGAATCAAACAGTGGTGCTACCAACAAAAACACTTTTTTTCGAGGTTAAAATTACAACTTGTTTGGAACCATGGCTTTAACAACTGGTACGATCGGAACCAAAATTTAAAATCAACCCCTTGATCAAAAAGTGGTACTACTAATAAAACCTCATTTTTTCAAGATTAGAACTACAACTTTTTTTAAACCATGGCCATAACAACTGGAATTGTTGCAATAGAACCTTAAAATAAACCATTAAATCGAAAAATGGTGCTACCAATAATACCATTTTTTAGGTTTATAACTATAACTTGTTGAAACCTTGTCTTGGACAACCAATACCATTGAAATCAAAATCTAAAAATCAACCCCTAAATCAAAAAAGGTGCTAGTAGTAGCACCCTTTTTATGGAGTTAAAGTTGCAACATCTTTGAAACCATGCCCTAAAAACCTAGTACCAATACAAACAAAACCATTTAGAGAGAGAGAGAACAACTAAACTAGAGGGAAAACCAATTTAAAACAAAAAAATAAAGAAAGGAACAAAGAAGTAGTCGAAACATTCTACTTTTGAACATTTTTCAAGCATATCTTTCCAACAGATTTGCCCAAAATTCGGTCAAAAATTTAAAACAATTGTTGGAATTGCACATACTAGTTGTTAAGATTGCACAATCAAGGTGCAATAGAGGTTTTTGAGGTTGTTGAATCCATTTATGTATTCAAAAATGTAATTTAAAAAATGAAAAATTGTAATTTCACCAACAATTACATAGCTAGATTTCGGTAATCGCCAAAATAAGTACAAAAAATAGAACATTTGGACTTGTCCACACACAAAAAAGAAATAACGAATAAAAAAAAAATAACAACACATTTTACATAAAAATATTTGAGATTTAAATTTTAAAAACAAAAATAATTAAAGCAAATAATAATAATAATAATAATAACCTACCCCATACCTCCCATCCTTTAAAAATAAAACCCAAATTTTTCAAAAGTTAAAAAAATATATAAATATATAAAACAAACCTTTTTAAAAATTTAAAATAAAATTAAAACATATAAAACAAATTTAAAATAAAAAAACAAAACAAATAAATAATTAACAATTAAATTTAAAAACAAAAAAACGATCAAATATAAACAAAACCAAAAAAATCAAATTCATTAAATTAATTATTTTTTCCAAGGAAAAATAATAGTGATTTTATTTATAGAAAACAAAATTACATTGTCATATGCTTCAAGGCATTCAAAAAAGTGTTATGTAGCTTAATGAAACAAACAACTCTACATGCATGCTATACATACCATTGAGTTAAATAAAAAAGGTCAAATTGTTCCTT